>MU216780.1:72268-83024 GCA_018584345.1 Thuja plicata | reverse complement strand
CCCTTTTGTGCAAAACTAAAGTTGAAGACATATACAAAACTCTTTCTAACAACTTTATTATATTTGAGCATACTAATAGATCTTGGAATATTAATGTTGAGAATATAATATTACAAAAACACTTTCAAAAACTAAAATTATAATGTTATGGACTAACATTATGGAAACTAAAAAGACTTGTTTCAAGTGGTTAATGATCCTCAAAAGGATGCCATATAAATGCATGGTTTTAATTCTTATGTGTGCTCTATATGCAGGAAAAATAATATCATTGGACACTTTTTTTTTATTGTCTCTTTTCTAAAGACACTTGCTATATGATTTGTAATGGATTCCATGTTTGGAGTAACAATTATAACAATATTTGTATTGAGATTTTTTTGGCTAAGTTGGAGGCATGAAAGATATGCATAGTTTATTTTGGCTTTCTTTTACTACTAAATATTTATGGCACATCTGGAAAGTAAGAAATAATGAGATCTTTAATAGGGTAAGAAGAAAGCTTACTGAGTCGTATAAGAGACACACACTTTGATATTGCCTCACAAGTCACAGTAATGATAGAGATATCAAACGCAAAATTTCTCAGGTTGCTCAGGGATAGAATTGTGATATTGACTTGGAAAGAGATGAGATATGGACATGCATGGTTAATCGACATTTTCAACAACAAAATTATTAGTAGATGGATTAGGTTTTGCAACATTGGCCAAATAATCAAAATGTTGTGACTCACCTATACATCTTTCTAAATCTTAACGCAGGTGATCGTCATATTGACTAATATCAGCTAAAGGGATCCCTACCTTTGATGAAATCAAGGTGTATGTTCTCATTAGGTCCTCAGACAAAAAATTTGTAATATGCTCATCATATTGACTAATATCAATCAGGCCATCTTATGGTATACGCCTCTAGTCATGTAATATGCTCTTAACCAAAGGCTAAAAAATAAGACATACCTCAAATGGTGAGTACGCAATGGCTTGTTGATGAGTACATGGTGGCTTGTTGATCTTATACTTTAAGTCACTGACAGAATAAAAAAATGAATTTTCAATATGCTTCTACTGCAAATGAAATAATTTGAACATCAAAAAATTTAGAAATTGCAAGTTGTTATACCCTAAATGTGAAGGAAACCAGCTGAATTGCAAACCCAAAGGTAACACTAGTGCTAACCGGAAATGAATGAGCTGTTGGATTCTTCAGTTGTGACTGCTGGATTCAATACAACAAGAGCCCTCTTTGTACAATGGTATAGTTTACTAATTAGGGCCCTCTTCCGCTCGCATGCACAGCTCGATCACAAATGAGCCTTTCTTTTTCTTTTCTTTTTTGTTTATAATCAAGAGGGTGTCACAATTACGATGGTATCATCGCTATTACGACAACATCGGGGGTACTTGGAAAAAAAATACAAAAATCACACAAAAATGGTAGCGCCGACGCAAATTGGCATCAAAATTTGACCCCAAATGTTGTAGTGAGCTATGTAGTCAAGGTATGTCAAAATTATGACTTTGTCAACTTCAAATGTTAATAATATATACAGTAATCATGATAATGTCATCAAACCAATTGCCTGCCCTCCGTATGGATGTTAAGAAAATAAATTAAAAAGAATCACATTGATATCTATTTTAGAAAAAAAGTTATGCTCTATGAAAATATTGTAACTCTTTGAAAATGACGTTTTCAGAAACATACCAGTTTTCATGGGAGAAATAAAAAACTATTAAAATCAATTCAAAAAAAAATTAAAAAATATATTTAGAATCTAGACAAAAAATCCTAAAAGACTCTAGTTTACTTCCTCTTATGATTTCAAACGGTTTAATGGAAATATGCATCCGAATGTGAAAGTGTTTTTTAAAATGTAGAGTTCAGTGTCCATTTAGGCAAAAAAGTGTAACACACTATTGTGGGTTCACCACCATAAAATTTCACACATTTTTAGGCCTTATATTTTAATTTGTTTCATTAGAATTTGAAACATTATAACTAGTTGAAATTTTGGTGGACTCTACCATTTATCTGTGTTCAATCTGGGACCAATATCCACAAGTTTGTGGTTTTTTTTGGTGCCACATGTTATCCTAGTCCTCAAGTTGTGTCTTGTGCAATTGATGGATCCAAACTAGTAACATGATGTATACACCTAAAAGTGGTCAATGTAAGTCAAAGCAAGGCAAATAAAAAATTAATCAAATCTAAGCTATTATGAAGTAATTGCAATCAATAAATGAATTCACTAGGTAATTAAATTAATTATTTAATTGCTTAGTGCATCAATTGATTAAATTCAATTTATTAAATCAAACATAGCTAAAGTAATTAATTCTTTTGAATTAATTAAATCCTAATTTCTCTCACCCACCACTATGTGACAAAAAGTTACTCAACCAATGGGGAATTAGAAAAGAGAGCACATGGATAACCAAAAATCTTTTCTATCTTGACCACTCAATCCTATAAATAAATCTTGTACACACAAAGGGGACACATCACTCAACCTTAACCTCAACCATACTTTGACCATGGTTAAATCACTCTACCCCCTACCCTTGGGAATTCCTATAAATATAAGGTATTTCTTAGTGTAAATCACCACTTTACTACAATTCACTTACCAATTCACTTTAGCATTGCCACTTTACTACGAATTCACATTTTTAGAACATCAATTTACTTCATAGAAAGTATATTTTGTTTAATTGAGAATTGCATTGAGAATTTTAGGTTTAAGAATTCTTAATTAGTATCATCATAATGAAAAATTCATCCATGTTTGACTAGATCTTGAGCAATAGAATAGGGAAATTCATCTTAATTTGCATACATTTGCATCTTAGATCCATCTTTTCATCGTTCTTAGCATATTCTTGTTCTAGGTGTTGTCACTTTAGGATTGATTTGCAGCTGAGAGAATTTGTTTAGTCCTTCTAGCTAGAGATCCATGAGACACTCTTAATTTGAATTCATTTTCAAAATTGATTAAAATAGTTAGATCTTTTGAATTTGATTGAAAAGTATGTTAAACTAATGTTTCATGCAAGTTTGTAAATTGCAGGTTTACGGACTACATTTGGCACCCACGATGGGGCCCAAGTATCACATTCTAACATCAATTTTGAAGTGTTTACATTGCAGATTCTCAAAAAACAATAGATTCTCACACCTGGTAGAAATAAGCTCACACTTGGTACAAAGATTATCACACTTGGTACTAAGTGTCTCGCACTTGGTACTAAGTTTCTTGCACCCTGTACTAAGTTTCTCGCACCTAGTTTGTTAATTCTCGCACTTGGTTGGAAAACTGTAGCATTTGGTCTAAAGATCATAGCATCCACTCTGTGAAAGCTAGCATCTAGTCAGTGAAAGCTCACACATGGCCTCTGAAAGCTCGCACTTGGTCCAAACAAGATTGAATTTGGTTTTGGATGTATAAAAGCTCTATTTGATGGTTATGTTGTGCATTTTCATGAATTATACCATTTAGGGACATTTTCATGTCATTTAGGGAAGTTTGTATATCATTAAGGGAAGTTTGAATATCATTTAGGAAAGTTTTAATCTCATTTAGGGAAGTTTGAATATAATTTAGTAAAGTTTGAACCTAATTTAGGGAAATTTGAATATCATTTAGGAAAATTTTCATATTATTTAGGAAAAAACCTACATATCATTTAGTCTATTTTGTGTTGCATTCTATGTTTCATTCAATTTGTTGTGTGTTACATTTGGTTTTTTCTATGTTGCATTTGGTTTGTTATGTGTTGCAATCGGTCTATTCTATGTTGCATTTGGTATGTTATGTGTTGCATTTGGTCTATTCTGGGTTGCATTTGGTCTGCTTTATGTTGCATTTGGTATGTTCTGCATTACATTTGGTAGTTATTTTGTAGCATCTAGTTAATGATCAAAAACATTAAATTTAAGTTGTATAAGCTAAAATTGACAACTAATTGATTTTTTTTATGAATTGTAGATGACTAAAGAGATCAAATCAAGAAAAAATTGGAAAGCAACATACAAATCACCTGATAATTATCAAGAGAAAGAGGTGAAAAGGTTATACAAAGATATAAAGAGGATACAACTATCAATCGAAGCCAAAATTTTAGAAGAAAAAATTCAAGCTCAAAATAGGTATTGGAGTTTCGGTTATCTTTATCCAACCTTTTATAACACTTTTTCATTCATCTTGATGATTCTCCTATTTGAATATGGTACATTTTAAGAAATTTCAAAAATCAAGGTGTATTTGCTATCAGTTTTCCTTCATTTTGTTCATTTGGTTGTTGAACTAATGTTCGGGAGAAAACTTGGATTCTAAGGAGCTTGGAATGATCATTGAGGTAAAGTACAAAAAAATATTGAAAACCTCAAAAATGTGCATAAGCTTGGAATAAGGTGAGTTCTAAATCCTTTTTAATTCAAGTCTTTTGCTTAAATTATGACATCTCAAAGTTTAAATCTATCTAATTAGAAGCCTATTATTATTTTCCAAATGAAGCATTAGGCCTATGCTCTCAACTTTTCAAGTTGATCAAAATGCCAAACATGCTGAATTTGACAATAGAAAGAAAGGTTAAGAAATGAACAAACACTAAAATTGAAGCCTTCATGTTTGTGGACAAAAAGCATTAGGTATATGCTTTTCAATTTTCAAGTGAATCAAAAAGCCAAATGTGCTCTAGCCCCTTTAGATTAAAAGGCTTGGAATTGAACCATTTTAATTGTGTTTGTGAGGTGAAAACAATAGGGATATTTTCTTACCCTTCTTAGGGTAATCAAACTCCGAGACTTGTTTCTCATTTCAATTTTATCAGTTTTCAAGAACAAGCTAGAACTTTAGTGGGTCTTCCTCTTGAGATTTTCTTTAATAAATCCGGTGAGTGGGATGACCCAAAGTGGTAATAAGGTAAAGCCAACCTATTCCACCCACTATAAATAAAGACTTCGGATAAGTTGAAAAACTTAGAGGGAAAAAATATCAAATGCATGGAATCATAGGGCTATAGGCCTCATTTACATGTGTGGGGCTCCATTTTCCTTGTATGATTCATTTGATATTCTTGTTTGGAACCCAAACTAAAGACTTGGTTAATATAGAAGCCTATCTTTTAAGCCACGTTAAACCAAATTGACCATAGGTAGGTTGATTGAAGTGTTTTCTTGTGGAGGCCTTGTAAAAAACATTCGAGAATATACACTTTTATGTGTATCATTTTAGAGGTTAGAAAACATGTATATTTTTGGTTTCTATGATTGATGATACATGATCTTGAAGGAAAAAAAAACATCCATTTAAAAGATCCAAAGTTCATAAAAATCCTCATTTTTTTCAAAAGGATACTATTTCAACAAACATCTTAAATTCCTTTTCATGCCAGTTTTGACAAGATCCAATCATATAAAATTGTCTTTACAAGAATATATTACCTTGCATAGGGAATAAGTACCTTATCCTCAAAAGATCACACCTCCTCCATTATGTAGACAAGAACATCAAGATAACCAGACCGTGAATGAGAATAAATGGTCTAGATACCCTAATCATGACAACAATGAAGAGGAGAATCTTATTGCAAGTACCGCAAAGAAAATTCAATCTTTACAATCACAAATCCAAGACCTAAAGGAATAAAATGATAAACCATCCAAATAATACTAATTAAGATCAATATTTCCTTTTCTCTTTAATCATGATCTAAAAATGTCTCCCTTTTCTTCAAACAAAGAGACATCTAAGCACAAAAACCTCATATTTGATCAAGAACAACTTCATGACTATCCTATCTTTGATCAAGAGAATGAAGAGGAAGTTACATTAGATTCCATTGAGAGTCTTGTATATCAATCATATGACAACAACAAATTAGATCATCATGATACCTCTTTGGAAAATACACGTGAATTTAAAATTCCATTGGATAGATCATTTACTCCTTTGGAATAATCTTATGAATCAACTTTGGAAGAACTCTTTCAGAACAATCTCATCATGTTTCCTCAAGTCACTTCATGTGGATTTGTATTTTTGAGAAACTATTGTACATATTATAGAAATAATGAACATAAAACTTAAAATTATGTGGAATTAAAGCATAAAATATAATATCTCATTGATGGTGACATAATGAAAGTGAGTCCTAATGAGTCATCAAATGAAGAACAAGATAATATTCTCAAGCAAGATCTAAACCACGAGCCTATGTTTAGTAATGGTCCTCATGCAACCTCCAACGTCTTCACCATTACTCCATCTCCTAAAGATTCACACCAAGCTACACCATCTCCATCAAATAATGAACCTAAGGATGATACTTTCCACATTGACTATGTCTACCCTCAAGGGATACCTCTAAAATAAATCCAAGCTAATTTACATCTTGCTGCATGTTTCTTCCATAGTTCACAGATCTTAGACCCCAAGCTTTCATATGCTTCAATGCCTATCATGCCTATTAAAAATCATCCTCTACTAGGCCTTAAAGAATCCCCCATGCATATCCAAACTCCTACCTTTTCCTTAGAAGTGGCTATATGCCAAGAGGGTTGAAGCAAGAAGATGAGTCCACTTCACTAAGAACTTTCATACTTAGCCAAATTCGTGAAATCGCACTCAACAAAACGGGTTCCCACTTAGAATGAATGGGGTCTCATTTAGCTTTGGGGTCCCGAGCCTAAAATTTTAGAAACGGGGTCCCATTTCAAAATGGGGTCCCGTTTTGAAAAATGAAACAGGATCCCGTTTCAAAACGGGGTCCCGTTTTGAAAAATGAAATGGGACCCCATTTCAAAGCGGGGTCCCGTTTTGAAAAAATATTATTTTTCATACAAAACCTTCCATCGATTCATTTATATGCTATGAATTTGAAAAAAGGTAAACGGGGTAACGTTTAGTAAACGAGATCCCGTTTCTAAAAAATTTGAATTTCAAGCCCGCTTTTACTATTGGCTTTTGGTTTGGAAAGAGGCTTGGGTAGCCGAACCATAGCCTTGGACCTGGTTTGACCTGCAACTTGAAGGCTCTACTAGTGTCCATACAAAATAAGGACTTTAGACATATATCTGAAGACTTTTTCACAGTAATATTTTGACAAAATAAAAACCCATTATAGATTAGACTGTGCAGATTTCAAATATGTAATTTTTTAAAAAATTTGATTAAAATTTCTATTTTTCATTGAATTTCTATTGAAATAGGTCCACAAACTAGAGATAATAGGATATTTTGTTATTTTAATAACTTTTTTATTTGAAATTTTCTCGCAACAAAAATTATATGACATCAAACTAGAGACAATTCTACACACTTTAAAAAAAAATTTAAAAAATCATATGTTTTGCTCAAATTATACTTGTCGTACACGAGAGATTTTAAAAACAATAATTATGCCTAATAAAAAATTAATAAAAAAAAACATTCACCAAAAAAATATTTTCATCAATCTTAGTTGTGTTACATACCATATCCCAAAAGGATTAAGATAAATAGTTTCATTTAGGTCAAATTTTTCTTGCCGTACACGGGCATAATATGGTCCTAAAATAGTGACTTTTAAAATGTGGGTTTTTTTAATTACTATTGAACATGAAATTTTATCATCTGGGTATTAAAATAAATTACATATTTAGAAAGTAGACTTTGATTAATACAAATTATATTACTAAATGTTTTTAATATTCAATCTCTAAGTGCTTCAAATATTCATCTCAAACAGGATGAATTTGAAAAAACAGGAAAAATAGTTCCACTTTTTGGCCATAAAGTGGACTCAACTTCTTGCTGGCACCCAAGAGATTAATTCAAAGTGTGACAAAAAAAAGTCTTAATAAAGATAAAGATCAAGATACTATCCAATCCTATCTAATATTTGACCAAGATCCCATATCCCTAGAATCTCATGATGATTCTATCATACCCTTTCACTTCTTCCAAGATGATAACTTCCCATCGCAAGAACAGAGTATCCTTCCAAGTCCTATATATTATCCACCTCCTAAGAAAGATCAAGATATCCCTTCCATGATGTCCAATGAGAATATTGAAAACCAAGATAAAGGCACATTTTCTACACCCTCCAATGATCCTCTTCCATGTCAAAATTAGAATATCCCATAATCTCCTTGTCATGATCCCCCATTTATGCCTCAAAAGTCCCCCGCTCTTCCAAATTCATTTCATCGTATTAAATCCCCTCAAGCTTCAGTAGAAAATATCAAAGTTGATTCTATCAAATCTATTCATGAGCCTATTGGTATAAAGATAAATCTTAAAGATGAGAGTCTTGGAAATATAGTTCACTCTAAAGATGTTGATATCCAATTCACACCTTATCTCCCTCCATTCAAATGTAACCATACACATTCCCCATCCTACAAATCCATTTTGGATCACTATATCCCAAAGATAAATTCTTCATCCCTTATATCCATATTGGGTCCTTATATTTCTCCATCTACCATGCCTGCTATTCCTAGCTCGTCATCTACTTACCCTATCCAGTATCAAGATCAACGAAGGCACACGTACTTGAGAAACTTTCAAGAACCTATCCATATGAACCCTCCATGTCATTCCTATCCATCCATGAACCCCAAAACATTTGGAAGCAACTTGGATGTACAACATGAATATCATAAATCCAAGAATCCATATAGGTACAAATATCAACGTGTCCAATCTAATCGACATGTGAATGAAAAGAAAAAAGTAATATCCACAAGGCCGCAAAGGTCCACCAAGAAAAAATAAATATCCAAAAGGCCACAAAGGTCCACCAAGAAAAAATAAGAATCAAAGAAAATGTGGGTTCCTAAATCACTCAGTCAAGAAATGCATTCTAAAGCATCATAAAGGAAAGAAAAATCAAGGACTATGCGGAGTCCCAAGTCACTTTTGCAAGACTTGCACATAAAAGAAAAATAAAAGTTGACATTCAAGCTTACAAAGGCTTCCTCATCACCTCCTTTCAAACACCATTCAATATTCCAAATCTATTTTGGGTCGTCATGTCCCAAAATCCATTACCTCAGATACTTCATCACCTTTTCCATCCATTTTGGGTCTTTGTGTTCCAAAATTCACAATCTTTCCTCCATAAAAATTTCAAGCTTCCCAATCCATTTTTCCTCCATGATTCCAGCACCCTTCAAAGTGTATGTCAAATTTTATCTTGCCAAGATTTTCATCTGTAATATACATGCTTCTTATCCTCCTATCCATTATCCAACACCTACTTTCAATCTTTCCATCCCTCTTATCTAATATGTGATTATAAAACCTTAACCACCATCTACCTTTAGCCTCCATATCTATGCTTTATCATCACCTTATCAATATATTTGAGAATCCTTTCCATAGCCATGGTTTATTATAGCAAATTTTTCAAAGGGGTATTATCTAGAGAGAAAGAGGTATAAATTCCTCCATTTACTATCACACATTCACTATCTTCCAAAAATTTAGAAAAAAGAAAAAGAAAAAAAAGAAGTAAATAGAAATATTTCTTCCTATGGTGAAAAACACTTCTTGTGGCACCTTGGGAAAGTACCGTGATGAAAACTGGCAAACACGCATCATGCGTAGTCAACTTTCTTATACTCTACACTTGGGGGAAAGTTTCATCCATTATATATCATCCATGTTATCCACCATATCCTACATCTTCCTTATCCTACCATTTATCCTATTTTGCATTTGTATTACCTCATTCACCTTTGATCTTGACAAGGTTGAACAAATCAATGTGCATCAAGTATCTTGACATATGTTATCCTTTCCATTAACCTATTCACTTGTTGCATCTAGGCTACCATATCATGATCTTTCTTTTCCCAAATCAACTCTCATTATCCCTAAGTATCCTGACAATAATTCCAAACCATCCACTCGTGGATTCCATTGAACCTTATCCTGGTCATTCTATCCTATCCACATCCTATCCAAAATGACCCTTTGGTCTTGATTGAAAATGAAGGACGTAAAATGCAAAAACATGTTCTCAAAAGCCTCTTGACATGTCAATTCATTGGGACAAACACATGTCTTTCATTGAATCATGTCATTACCCTATATGCTATCTAAAAACACCTCATTAGCCTACATTTTCATATCCCTTTTCCCTAAGCTCGGGTAATCTTGAAGAGATTGTCCTTCAGGGTCACATTATGTGTTTCCTCCATCAGTTCATTCATCCACTTATAATTCCCTACACCTTGCTAGACATTAGAGGCAAACAAATGTGATCCTTCTTGAGAATTAGTGATCAATTTAAAAATCCACAAATTGAAAAACATCGAAAAATAAAAAATGACGTAAAATTTTTAAAAAAAATTGCTACAAATTTGAAAAATGTCACTCATCAAAAGTCGGCACATCGTCACAAATTGACGTCACAATCATAGAAAATGGAAAGACTAATCACACCCAAATCAAAAGGATCACCCTATTCAAAAATTGACAAAATCAATAAAAAGTCAAAAAAATCAGCACACAAGACATCGCAATCGACAAAACTGACAACATCAAGTCACAAATTTCAAAAAAATAAATTTAAATTCATAAAACAAAAAATTATATTAAAAAATTTAAAATTTAAAAAAAAAAACATTAAATTCAAAAAACAAAACTTCAAAAAAAAATTTAAAATTAAATTTTAAAAAATTAAAAAATTAAATAAAAAATAAAAAAAATCAAAAGAAAAATTAAAGAAATATATTTTTTTTTTAATTCTTAAATCCC
>MU216780.1:56441-72201 GCA_018584345.1 Thuja plicata | reverse complement strand
CGCGGGTGAGCAAGCTCGCATGTGGAATGAGCTCGCTCGCACCCTAGTGTCGAGGTCGCCACCCCTTCAAACCCTTTAAACTTGCATATTTTTTTATTTTTTTAAATCATTTTCAAACCCAATTTTAATTTCTACTCATTTTTTCATCCAAAGCATGGGATAACCATTTTTAAAAAAAAAACCCACAAAATAAACAAATTTTTCAAACCCTAGCCCATCTTTAAATGTCTTCTATTTATAGGAATTCCCAAGGGTAGGGGGTAGAGTGATTTAACCATGGTCAAAGTATGGTTGAGGTTAAGGTTGAGTGATGTGTCCCCTTTGTGTAGACAAGATTTCTTTATAGGATTGAGTGGTCAAGATATCAAAGCTTTTTGGTGATCCATGTGCTCTCTTTTCTAATTCCCCATAGGTTGAGTGACTTTTCGTCGCGTAGTGGTGGGTGAGAGAAATTAGGATTTAATTAATTCAAAAGAATTAATTACTTTAGCTATGTTTGATTTAATGAATTGAATTTAATCAATTGATGCACTAAGGAATTAAATGGTTAATTCAGTTACCTAGTGATTTGATTTATTGATTGCAATTAATTCATAATGGATCAAAATTGCCTAGTGATTTGATTTATTAATATTTACAAACCAATCAAAATTAAAAATTAATTGCAATCAATAAATCAACAAACCAACCAAATTAATTCCTTAATTCATAATTCTTTTTTATTTTGATTGGTTTGTAAATATTTTTTTGTCTCTTTATTTGAGAGTTTTAAAGATGTCTAATGGATGTCTTTTACATGTACTCTTTTCAATTCAATTTTTAAGTATGATTTAGAAATGTCCTCTTTCCAATATCCTTTCTTTAAATGTTTAGGAACATTTTGTGAATTTTGTTTACATTTATTTTAAAAGGAATTATTTGGTATCCTTCAAATATCTAGGGTATTCTTGTCATTCTTTGGTCAATGTGGTGGATGGCTCTTGCACTTAATTCTTGAACATGTATAAGAAAATTAGTAGATGATATCTATCATGATTGTAAATATCACTATTAGTATTATTTAAACTTATTTATTATAAATGAATTCTTTGGTATCTAGGCTTTAATGTGGTAGGTGGCTCTTGCATTTACTAATAGTACATGTATAAGAAAATTAGTAGACGATATCTATCATGGGTGTAAATAACATTAATAGTATTATTCAAACTTTTTTATCATGAAGTGAAGGATTGGGTGAGTAGCTTTACAATCACAAATTGAAAGAACATTATTGAATTGTTTGTATGTGCTAAGGAATAAAAAATTGTTTTTTATAAAAGGTTTGTGTGAGCTTTGTGTATTTGTATATACATTTTGCATTAATATAACAATAAACTTCTCTTAATAGTGAGTTTTCTTTTAAAATTATTTTCCACCTTATAGTTTTCAACCTTATTATAGTCATAAAGTATAGATATGTAAATATGAAAAGTAAAGAAAGAAGGATTGATTTAGGTTTTTTAATTAATTTTAGAATAAAGAAAAAAGGTAGTGGCAAGAATTTTCAGCTATCCCTTTTTGGTAAGGGAGACTTCTAATTCATAATCATGTTGTTCCATTACTAAAGAAACTCCAATTTTCTGTAGAACATGTGATTATGCGTTATGTTCCAGTGCTATATAATTTGTTGGCTTATACTTTTGAGTTCATATAATTGATTTTGATATTAGGTTTCTTGAGATTGTTCTTTTAAGAGTTTTTATATATCCTTTCAAATTAACACAATGTTATAAGATTTTTTTATTAGTTAGCCAATAGGCTTCTCTTGGGGAGAAACCTTTGATCGGCAAATTGTCTCACACCGAATTTCAGTTAACCAGAATTTTCTCTGAGAGAATCTTCCCGGCTGTGGCAAAGCGGCTTTCCAGATCTATAGCCCCACCATTTCATCATCTTTCAACAACACTGTTAAACCACCTGAATCTGAATGAGGGGTTATGCCTAAAACCAGATCTGGTCTTGGGCAGGGTTGGTAGTAATTCTGTATCATTTTCCCACACATGTTAATGAAATGTTTCAGCTTTAGCCCAGCGTTCTCTGATAAGAGGCAAAGAATTGTATTAGCAAACTTTTGAGTTTCAAAAGCGTATTGATACACGGTTTCTCTGCAACAAATAGATAGAAAATTGAAGTAGATATGATTTCCTTATTTATAGCAAAGAAAAAGAGGGAAAATAGACTTTGCATGAGATCAACAAATTGATAACCACAATTATTTGGGTACATGAAATCCGCTGGCATTGTTGGCCAAAAATTCATCTTTCTATTCTCTGGAGGCAGAGTCGTCAAGATCATAATATCTTCCCAGTCCAGTATTTGGTCATCTGAGACTACAAAGTGCTGCCCATAGCCTTCAAACTCTTGCATTTTATATTTGAGCTTTTCTTCCAGAGGTAGTTGAATGAATTCCCTTACAATACCCTTCATTTTTTCTGTCAGAGGAAGAGTAATTCCATGATTCACAGCCTTCCATGGAGACATATGTATCATCTTAGTGAAATAAGCAAGTTAGGAGGATAAAATGGAACCTAATCGCATTACAGTTTGTTAATCTACAACATAATTTATAATCAATTGTGATGCAACCACCTGAAAAAATCCCCATTCCTGGCATGCCATGCCAAGTTTTTCTAATTCCTTTGGCCTGCAGAGATCTGAAACCCCCCCAAAACATGTCCAAATGAGTAGAAGGAAACACATTTGGGCACTCTTTCTCTGACCTGATATACCTTTGAGGAAGGTTGTGAATGTTCTGAGATGCCAACTCCTGAACAACAGAAATTGAAAACATTTTTGAAGTTCCATCAGAGTGATTAAATACCGAAGATGAATTAAACATGATAGTTGTTTTTCAGTCTAAACAAACCACCCACACTCCTGATTTCTAACACAGCAATCTCAGAAAATCTATCCAGTGCTTAAGATGGATCAACTCTACATCTAGACATGACATGAAGGGAGAATGAGGTGGGAAGACAACTCACGCTGTTGAATTTTTTATTTTATTGATCGTCCATATGTTTCCCATGGCTGTAACTTGTAATGTATTTTAATTTTTTGATCGTAACAAATTTTTTTTATATTTGTATACTAGTTCTCAATTGTCTTCAAAATATATTATATAAAAACTACAATATTATATAAAAACTACAATAACCTCTGGTTATAATGTATTTTAATTTCTTGATAATGATATCAAAAACTTTCATTTACATTGGTCTTCTATTTTCTCCAAAAACATTCCATATAAAAACCAGATTTGTTCATATGCTTCAACTTATACATTGATCCTCAATTTTTTCTAAAATATTCTATGTAAAAACTAGAATATTGATATATTTCTTCCTATCGGCTAACCCTTGCACCTATTTTGGTGCAAGCGCTAGTTATTAACCTTGTTTTAATTAATTAGCAAGAACAAAATAATTTTTACTAAATTTTCTATAAGGATCAAAACCTTGATTTCATTTTGTTTTCTAAAACTAATAACAAAATAAGGACAAATTTTTATTTTATTTAAAAACCTAATATTTTATATGGGAATCAATCTAAGATGTGTGTTCTCATTTTATATGGTGTATGGAGTGAGAAAAGAGAATTAATTCAAATCGCTCATGCTACAACTTTAGAAGTGTGTAGAGGTCAATCTGTAAGTTGCACAAACGAATAAGAAACTAAATTTGCTAGATTTTTTTTATTGAAGACGAATATGGAGTGTGAATGTCAAGAAAATAGAAAGAGACGCATTGCATCAAGTTCCTACCTATAAGTTCTACATATAATATTTATTGTTAGGTACAATAGTTGATGGTTTTAGTTAGATTAGTGGAAACATAGCACATTCCTGTACATAGTTAGTCATCTACCTGATTGCTCTTTGTGACGCTCTATATCAGTCAAATGGATTATTGGTAACTACTATTAATGATATAGTAAATAGACTTCTCTACACATTCTAGCTCCCTTTTTTGGTAACATGTAGGAAGTAAAATGTTTATAGAAATAAATAAATCTAACGTAGAATTTTTTTCCATCTTATTTTTAATCAATTTGGTCTACTTGAATGGTTTTTTTCTATAATTGTATTTGGATAAGTTTTGAATTGTGTTTAAGCATTCACATGAAAAGAAAATAATGGACAGTCAAAGATTATTTGTATCATGTTGCACCCTTATTTACAATTAACAACCATGGATTTCAGTAAAAAAAACTTGGTCATTTCATATATGAAACATCTTCGACATAAAAATAATTATTAAAGTAAAATATGTATATTAGTAATTTTAAATTATTTAGAGTTATTACAAAAAGATTTTAAATATTTGTATCCATTTATGTTTAAGCATTAACAATGTATTGTATATTACACCAATATTTGTGAATTTAAAGGTGGAGAATGTTAATTTTATTTAAAAAGCATGAAATGAGAATGGATAGAATGTAATAATTTTGCTTTGACATAGAAGTTATGAAGGTGGAGTAGACATTCATGACAAAAGTAAGTTAACACATTGAAATATAATTATATTTCCGTAGTCCTTTGTAATATGACTTTAAAAGGTGGTGGAAACAATTGTATGATCTTTTCTAGATCCATAAAATTTCACACATTTTTTAGGCTTTATGTTTTAATTTGTTTCATTAGGATTTGAAATATTAGAACTAATTAGAATTTTGGTGGACTCTACTGTTTATTTGTGTTTAATATGATATCAATATCCACAAGTCTATGGATTTGTTTGGTGTCACATGTTATCCTAGTCCTCAAGTTGTGTCTTGTGCAATTGATGGATCCAAAGTAGAAACATGCAATTTAGGAAAAAAGGATACCTAATGGACGCTTAATGGGAGGTTTCACTTGATCGAATCTCTAAATTTTGTTGATAGGAGGCAATAGACATGCTCAAATGTGAGTTGTTATGATCTTAAAAAGAAAGAGTGTTAGCAACAATATAGTTGTGTAATGATGGATAATTAATGGAAATCTAGTCACTCTTAGGTTTTTAAAATGCTTTTTCTAAAGTGGTATTTTGTTGTCTTGATGCATCTTCCTAATGATTTCCATATTTTACAATGCTCTTTTATAAAATATTGTACTCATTTGTAGCTAAGAATTTAAGTGAGAATATAAATTTATTGGCTTGTGAGATATTATTCTTCAAGATGAGAAAATGATCAAAGATAGGCACTAGAAAATGTTTAAAATGGCATAGATTCAATTTATTAGGACGTCAATAGATAAAAAAAATATTAAAAACCCTTTATAGAAAAATACAAAATTAAATAAAAAATAAAAAATATAAATGCGAAATACATATATCTTTTATCATTAAAAATATTTATTTGTCTTTTTTTAATTTAATAACTGGTATGGGCCAACTTGCTTTGCATTAATATCAAAAAAGATCATTACATTGCCTTCCATTGTTACTGTAGACTATAAACCTTTACATTTCTGGGCTCCATAAAAAATGAAGCATAAATAGTTATTCCTAATTAATCTAATTATAATTAGACCAAGTTGATACTATTCTAGTCTATATAGTTAACAAAGATAGACTACCATATTGAAATTTCCACTGTTTTATCAAAATGTGGAAGTAACAAGTTATATGCTATACTATTAAAATTAACTAACACTTTCACAAACTATATAGGCATAGTGAGAGGTGCCCTTATCTACTCTTATTCTTCCAAATTGTATTTTGTAATATTCATAGCCTTTGGGACCACTAGGAACTCCAAACTACACTCCTGATGAGTCGAGCTTCATGCGATTTTCTTGCATATCATGACAATCATTTTCCATCTATTCTTCACCATCTACTAGGAGCCCAACCATCTCATCAATGTCATTTTATTTCTCATCATCCATGAGTCATTCCTCCTCCCTAATACAATTAATTAACCACTCCTCTAGGATGAGAACCATTCTAGATAGTTGTTGTAGAAAAAGAAGGTTGTTCTCCATATCACTCCATCTTTCTTTAACAAAGTCTGGTTCCAGAGTCATTATATTTGGATGTATTTTCACCTCCCCACCATGAAAACTAGTCAAATAGTATTTTTTTATAGAGGCACCATGCTAATTCTATTAACATTGTCCACAATTGCATCTATCTCCCCCAAGTATGCGTGTTTGAACATAATTTGATAAATTTTCTTAGCTTTCACCTTTAAAATCTCCAAATATAGCACCAGGGATAAGTGTTAGAGTAAAAAGGTATTTTCACTTATTAATTAAATCATTATTGATTTAATTATTAAGTCACTTTTTATCTCTAGTTCGCTTAAGATAAACTTTAGACATATAATAATTAATTCTTTATTAATTATTATCATGCAACCTAGGTTTCTCCAGCTTCAGGTGTTCAATCTCCTTTATAAGGATTGATCTCTTTGTAATTATAAATTCTTTTTTAATTCCCTCTATTCTCTCTCTGAATGAATATTTTATCTTTGAGATCATTATGAGTTGTGTCTCCATTCTTTACTTTTGTGACAAGTATTTTGCATATAGTGGATCTTGGAGATTGAATTCTTTGAATTCTAAGATGATATCAGAGCCTTGTTGTTGTAGCTCGTTCTTGATTTTTTTGAATATTTTTTGGAGTGCTAGGGGTTTCAAGTTTTCAGATTTTTTTGTATGGATCTAGGGGGAGCCATTTTTTGGAGCACTTTGGGCACAAATTGACCTCAGAGTTGCGCTCAAAAGGCCCAAAAACACCTATTTTCATATAAGGCTTGTCCAATTTGGACACAATTGAAATTTGGGCCCTCTTTTTTGCATGCACAACCTTGGCATACTTTTTGAGGTAGAAAATGTCTCATTTTTCACATCCCCTCAGTTTCCATGTCGCCTCAAAATTCACACCACTGTACCCACAAATATATAGATATACATATACATATATTTATTTATTTTATTTTATTTTTTTAACATTTTTTTTTCTTGGTACCTCCACCAATTTTGGCCAAAATTTTGGTGACACCACCAAATTTAGTGGAGCTGCGCTAGATTTAGCTGCGATCACTTGGAGTTCTTCTTTCTCTGGAGCCCTCTTTGGTTTTTTTCTCATATCTTGAGAAAACAAAGGCATTTTTGGTCAAACGAGATGTCATCGAAAAGCTGGTTCCGAGCCCGATTTGATTTTCCAGGTTTGGTTTTCTAATTTTTCTGTCTTGCAGGTTTTTTTCCTGTCAAAGTCAGGATTCATTTTTTCACTCTAGTCACCATATCTTTCTCCTGACTGTGTTTTTCATCTTCCACATGTCGTTGGATAGTTGGTTCTATTCTCTTTCTTGTATGGGTCTCATCGCCAGAATCTTCTCTAGGTAAATTTTTTTCAGGTTTTCACTTTTTTCCAATCTGTTGGATATCTTGGATGTTTGAGGTCCTGGGATCATTTTCCTTGCATGGGATGATTCCTTTTTAGCTTTACATATGTTCTTACAAATTTTTGTCATTCCTAAGCATTGTATACATCTTTCTATAGTATTTCTTTTTTGAAAACACACTGAGATAAACTGCCATCATTTCATGCTTGGGATCTTGCATGTTTAGTGCCTATTTGTACTCATGCTACATAACAAAGTGTCATGGGGGGTTTGATTTTTTCCTTGTTTTTCCATCTACCTTTGTCAAGTGAGTGTTCCTTCCACGACATTAGCCTTATGATGTGTGTCAAGAGAGTGTTTTCTCCATGACAATATCCTTTATATGTGTGTGTACTTTCTATTGCACTTTATGTTCCTAGTTCTTCATTATGTAGTTATTCTTGGTAGTCTGGTTCAATGTACTTTTCATGCCTCTCCATGCTCAGCATTATGGGGGGTATCTCCTATTGGCTCTAATGCTTCCTTGGTTTGATGGAGTGATCTATGTATTCTATATTTTTTCCTACCTATTACGTGGATGCAGTGGCTAGGTACCTATGCATTTTGATGAGCTGGATCATTTACCATATGGACATTCTTTCATTCCTTCTTTGGAGGCATCCTTCCATCTTTGATTGATCAACTCTTCTAACTTTTTTTATAGTATTCTCTACCTAATAATGTTCTATTATAGTGGAGGTTCCAGTAGTTATTCTTTGATAGTGTTTGCAACTTCATGCTTTAGTGGTGTTCTTCAAGTTCTTCTTTTGATCAACTCTTCATACTTTGGTGTTTTTTCCATCTGTATCTTCGAGTTCCGATGTTTGCCTTTGTTTTCCATTGTGATTCTAGTAGTTTCATTTGAGGACACTCATGTATATTACAGTCTTCTCTACCTGATCTTTGTTCCTATTTTCTAGACATTCTCTAGTTTGGAGGCTTCTTTGGTCCTTCACTAGTCTTCATCTCTTTTTGAAGAGGTATTTTTCCCACTGGGTTTTCTCCTTTTCTCCTCTTTACAGAGATTTTTGTACTTGGGTACCTGATTAGGCCATATTGTTAGGACCCATTTCCTACGCTCAGTAGTTGTTTCTAAGTTTTTAGCTTCTACCTAAGTTTATCTTAAGGGGGGGTTTTAGAGTAAACAGGTATTTTCACTTATTAATTAAATCATTATTGATTTAATTATTAAGTCACTTCTTATCTCTAGTTCACTTAAGCTAAACTTTAGGCATATAATAACTAATTCTTTATTAATAATTATCATGCAACCTAGGTTTCTCCACCTTCTGGTGTTTAATCTCGTTTATAATAATTGATCTCTTTGTTATTATTAATTATTTTGTAATTCCCTTTATTCTCTCTCTAAATGAATATTTCATCTTTCAGATCATTGAGTTTTGTCTCCATTCTTTGCTTTTGTGAAAGGTATTTTGCATACAATGGATCTTGTTGATTGAATTCTTAGAATTCTAGCACTAAGAACATTGTAGTGATGTGTGTATTAACCCTATACAAATGGTATGTCATTAAGAATCATTGGCCCAAAATGGCTTTAACCACATGAAGTATTAGAGGATGACCTAACTTTAAGATAGTAACCAATCTTTTATCTTTGATTTCTCCTATGAAAGCCATTTGGCATTTGGTGGATTCCAACAACACAGGTGTACCCATCATCTTATATTGTGTTATATTTAGAAAAGCATAATTTAAGTGAGTCATTAGTCCTCATTTCCTTTTTAAATAGTGGCTATAATTTTTTCCTCATCATTACTTCTCCATCCTAAATATTCATGTACCTTTTGAAGTACATGAGATCTTGGCTCAATATTATTACTTCGTCTTGTGCAATCATTACTCAATCTGGCTTGCAAGAATTAAGTTTTCATCTCCTTTGATGCCTCCACTTATGTACTACTATCATCTCCTCCCATGTGTTATTCAATCACCACTATTTACTATTGTTATAATTTGTCATGAGATTGAGACATATTGTACAAAAATATCACCTTGAAAGAGAACCTAATGCCACATTCCCTCCATATGATGGTTTGGATGATATTTAAATGTGTGGGCCACGTGTGAGATCTGTTTCACTATACAGAGTCAAAATTCAAGATAAAAGAGAAATTTTAATAGATAGACAAGTGTGTATTTCTGCTTTTGTATTTGCATCCCTGCAAGACAATGACTCTGTCATTTTTGAATAGTAACTATGTTAACCCTATATAGTGAGTGTGGCATTCTGAGGTAGCATGTGTGGTGTTTCCTATATACGAGTATGGTGATCATGTTTAGTATGTGTGTCCTTCAGGACTGTTACCTGTGAAAATTTAGAAATCCAAGGTAGGAAAATAATAATATTTCAATCAAAAAAATAGTAGGTCAATGTTAATAAAATCGTCAATCGCCAGAATGATAAGCACAAAAATCCAAACATATAATAACAATGACAACGATGTAAATGATAACATAATAGAGATAATTAATAGTAGAATGTGTTGCATGCGAGCTTAGAGTGTGTTGATATGTATTTGTTTGTGTGTCACTTGAAAAGGAGGTGTACGTCTCTTTAATTCTATGAATGTGTCAATTTATGCAAATGTGTGTGTCACTACATTCTGTGTCTCCACATTATGAAAAAAATTTGTAATAAGAATCTAGATGCTTTGCATCAGGTTCACCATTTATAATTGGGATAATATGGTATGTAGAAACATGCAATAACATTAAGATCTCAACCACAAGAATATTTTTAAGCAGTTAGTATCCAATATCAAGGAAAAAAGAAAGAAAGAAAGAAAGAAAAACAACAAGCATAAACAATTAATCAATATGAAATCATTTCAAAATAATGAATATGCAAACCATGTAGTCCTTCCTTATTGTTCTCCATCTCTATGCAATATTGGGATCTCAGAATGAGTGTTCGAGGTGTGCCAACATAATAATTTAAAGTGTGTCTGGTTTCCAAAATAAGAGAATTAGCTCTCTATTTATAAGAATTTTAGAGGTTCCAATCAAGATTCCATGATTGGTGGGACTAATTGTCTGTGATTGAAGAGTGAACTCAAACTGTTTGCGAGTTCAACTCACTTGATTGTCTTGTTAGCAGAATAGATTGATTTGTTAAGAAAATAAATCGAACAGTTGATTGAATTGATTGAAGACTTAATTTATGACATGGAATAAAAGATTGAATAGATTGATTAGTGAGGAGAGAGAATTGTGGAGTCAGGAATTGTGATTGAGAAGTTAACTAAAACTTAGTATGAGTTAGAATTGGAAGGATAAATATGATTAAATAAATAAAATAATCTATTTACTTGCACATGTGGAGATATATAAATAAATAATTACTTATTTATTTATTTTTTGAGAAATAATTAGTTTAATTAAATAAATATCATTTATTTAATCATGAGTGGGAAATTGATTTAATTATTACATAAATACAATAATAAGAAACATGGAATATTAATTAAATAACACGTTTATTTATTTATTTGAATAACATAGGGAGTAATAAAATAACATTAATTTATTTAATTACTTATAGATGAATAGTTGATGAAATATTTGATTAGACGTTAAATAATTAGGTAATTAATTCAAATCAATTAATTATGAATTTATAGGAAAATGATGATTTTGAATCTTGAGGATATAGTAGAAGGACTTATTTTAATTAAAAAATAAATATTATTTAATAAAATAAGAGGAATGTTAATAATGCTATTGTGTTAAAGCGACAAGTCATTTTTAAGTTTCTATAGGTAGAATTAGAAGATTTGATGGTGTCTTCCATATCCTACGACTAGAAAGAAATTTTTTATCTGTTAGCAAACTAATAGATGCAAGTGTGCATGTACAAAATTTTGAAGCAGGTGTGAAAATGGTAAGAGGTTCTATAGTGTTACCAAGAGGAAGTAGATTAGGCACATTGTACCATCTTGATGCATGCACAGTTGAGTGTAATAGCACTTCTGATAAGATTGTGACAAAGACTACTCTTTTGGAAAAGGATATGGTTTCTTTTTAAGCAGATGGCCATGGTTTTTGGGTACCCAAGGGTGCTTTTGATGAACTATAACTGATTGAATGTTTGAAAATGATAAGCTGATGATCATTGAGCTACAAAAGTAAATGCAAGACATTAAACCAATTAATGTATTATATTTTCATTGATGTCAACTTGACATAGTCTGATTTTTCATACACATAAGGTCATAACCTTGAAGAGTTGAAGAGACCAAGTTTATATAATCAGTAAATCATAAAAATCTGTATACATTGAGTGATAGTATACACCGAGTGATAGTAAACATCAAAGGACAGTGCACACCGATGGACAATGTAAATTGAGCATCGCAGTAACCAAGCAAGCGTTACCGAGAAAGTGTCATCGAGAAGTTCACAGTGTATACCGAGTACTGAGTATCAAGCATACCTTAAGTAGCTACCAAGCATAACTAAAGTTGCTACCGAGCTAACTAGATTCGATGACCGATCAAAACTAAAGTTCAAGAACAAAAAAACTACTTTGCTGGCAAGAGCTATACTTAGAGATTGACTGATTAATTGCTTTATTCTTAATGATCAATTAAACTAAAGCATGGAAGAGATTTAAAGCATAGTTATCAAGGACAGATCTATAGAATAAAACTAAAGCAGAGATTTGTGGGATAAAGCAAAGAATGGCAAGTTTTACGGATCAAGAAGTGATCTATGACAAAAATAAGGAGATTGAGAAGCTAATCATGTCTATATAAAGATACAAGGAATTCATTATGAAGAGAGAGGAATGCTGAATATATTCTGGTGAAGATAGAATTCTTCCTGCAGATATGATCATACAGGCTGAAGGATAGAGCCAAAGAATTCTACAGACACCGAGCAACATAGGACAGAGCATTCACCGAGCAGAATAGAAGAAAGAAAGAGAGAAAAGGAATTGAAGAGCATATTTAACAAAGAGGTATTATTGGAATAAAAATAGATCTGAATATCTTCAATTTAAAGTTGTATTATTGAATAGATCATTTACTCTATCAGTTTAACCATTGATTCATAAAATCTCTTAACCGAGTGGGATTTAACATTCCTTAATGTATTGAGATACTCAAGAGTATCAAAAGGTTTTCTTGTTGACAGCATAGTGAGTGGTAGGTCAAAAGAAAAACTACTAGTTTTAAATCGCCTAACAAGGTTGCACTTAACAGTGTGTTTGTAACCTTTAACAAGGTTAGCTCTTCACCGAGCTCACTTTAGAAGAGTGAAAATTTTGGGTTACTGCTCCCAAGTGGTTTTTCCCTTAACAGGGTTTCCACGTTAAAATATAGTGTCAAATGTGTATATGGTTTATTGCATTGATATTTTTCTTTACACATTAGTGATACTAGATTGGTCGGTTAACACTAAGTATATTTACTGCTATTCGGTAAAGTCTAGAAAAGATAAAAGTATGTCTTACTGAGCAGGTTATATTTGATAAATTTATTTAAGGCATACATCTTGATAACTAGAGGATATTATATTTGAGATATAAGTTTTGGTTGGATTTTTAGAATTATTTTAAGGCAACTGATTCACCCCCCCCCTTGCCTCAATTATTTTAACAATTGGTATCAGAGTTTTGGTGCTTGGAAGAGAGTTTAAAGACTTAAGCTAAAGATCACAAGATGAGTAAAAGGGATGTGCCTAAGTTGAACAAGGACAACTTTGCATCATGGAAAATTAGGATAAGACTTCATCTATTAGGTATTGGAAATGATGTTACACAATACTTGGATACTGAATATGTTACACCTACTATACCTCTAATTGTTGATCAATTGAGAGAGAAACATGAACATAATTCTATGATGATAGAACTTTCTTCTTCACTATATGATGCTGAATTTTAAGATGTGAAATCATGCACCTCTACAAATAAAATGTGGTAAAAACTCAAGCTAGTACATGGAGGAGACACTAATGTGCTGAGAGCTAAAGCTGAAATCCTAAGAGGAAAGTTTGATGACCTAAGAATGAAAGAAGGAGAGAACATCACTCAGTACAGTAGCAGAATCAAAGAAGTTATCAATGCTATCCATGGAGTAGGAGGAGTAATTGAGGAAGAAGCAGTTGTAAGTAAAATTCTGAGAACCTTACCGTTGGATATTTTATTCTATGCAAATAATTGATTGTATGTTTGTCATTGATGACAACATATAATATACAGCAGTGTCATATATGCAATTAATAGTACATATGTTTTGGAGCTATGCATTTTTATTTCCATGGTGTATACATGTTCTAGATGCTATGTGCATTCACGTTGATTCATATATGAAGTTTTAGTTGAGTTATGTTCATCAGTTATGGCAGTTACAGTTCTGGAGATTATCAGTGAAGAGTCGACGTAATTACATTGTTTCTTGAGTTGTGCCTATCTTCAGGATATGCGTGTTTGTATTCATGTTTAGGTATGATTTAATGATGATTATGAAAAGGTGCCAAACATGTTTTATCAAAATAGTGATGTTGGAGTTAATTTGGTGGAGCCAACTTTGTGAAGCATCACGTCTATTTAGTTTGAGTTGCATTGTCCTAACTTTGATTACGTGATTAGTTAAACTGACAAGGAAGTTGTTGAAGTGTTTCCTACATCCTTTGTGACCTTATCTTTGGGAAGATATATATAGAAGTTCAAATGAAATCTCTAAGTGTCGAAAATGAAGTGAAAAAGAGAAGACAGAGCAGAGCAGAATGTTATACAATTGAAGATCTATGTGAAGAAATAGAAGAAGACTACAATTCACTGGAACTGATCAAGATAGTAGGTCTACTTAACATTTCATTATCTGATATAGTGTATATCTATTTTTTAGAAGGTTGCGGCCTTCATCATTTGAGTAGTGAGCTCTTGGATAGTGTGTCCTCACCCCTAACAAGGTTATCTATAAAAGACTCTTAACAGGGTCCGACCTTTGACCAGGTCTCTATACTTATTGCATTGTAAATAACAACTCCTAATAGGGTTGCAAGATCTTCTAACAAGGATCATTATAAACTAGTACAGTTATTTGTGGGTGCTATTTCCCACTGGGGTTTTTGCCTATTTTGTTTTTCCCCATCACCAAAATTGTGTTGTTCAAATCTGTGATATCTTGTTGAGTTTATATTTAAATTTATTTTGTACTTAATTGTAAAATAATTGAATCTAGTAGATAACTGATTCACCCCCTCCCCCCTCTCAGTTATCTCTTGGGACTATTCCTAAAAATTGGTATCAGAGCCAAGTTCCTTGGATAGAAATCCTAATAGCTTAAGGTAGATCAAATGGCGTACTTTAGGAAAGAGAGTCCTAAGTTTGATGGAGAGAACTATCTTGACTGAAAGAACAAAATGATAACACATCTTCAATGTGTTGGATTTGAGATCTATGAGATTTCCACTCATGCAATCGATGTTCCCGCCTTGAAAGACCTTGAAAAATGAGACTCTACAATTAAACAAATAGAAGTATTCACTCAAAATGCAATTGCCAAGGAAGCCCTAATCAGTGCCCTATCTGACATGGAATTTTATGAGATCAAGAAGGGAGATAAAGCATATTCAATTTGGAAATACTTAGAAGATATGTTTGAAGGAGACATCCAAGCAAAGAATGCATGTAGAAAGACATGGAAGAAAAGATACAATAATTTAGAGATGCTACCTGAAGAAAACATCAGAGCTTACAATCAAAGGATTAATGAAGCAGTATTCAAGAACAATGGTGGAGAAATTTTAGAGGATAATATAATGGATAAACTGATGACCACATTGACACCAAATTATGAAAGCAAGATTAACGTCTTGGATGAAACCATCCAATTCTCAAAGGAATTCAAAAGAGAAACCCTAATCAGAAAAATATCTGCATTTGAGATATCAAGATTAAAGACAAAACCTAAAATGGAAACAGCTTTCAAAGCCTCAGTTCATGGTAAGAAATCTTTAAGCAGCTCTAATGAGAAGGAAGAAGTTGATACTGAAATAGAAGAAATAATTTCTATGATTGCTAAGAAGGAAAGAAAAGGTAAAGGGAAATATGAAGGACATCTTCCATTCAAATGTTTTTCATGCAACAAAGTTGGCCACTTTGCATCAAAGTGTCCTACAAGAGTCAAGAAGTTCATATAAGATTACAAGACCAAATACACTAAGGAATGCTATCATGTTGAATATGGTGTAACTGATGATGATTCAGGAGAAGATGAAATTGGATTTGTTTCCATTAAAGACATTGATAAAATGCTTGAGGAGATGGACATTGAAGATGAAAAAGAAGCACAAGAGTTAGCATTAGTTTCCA
>MU216780.1:19253-44956 GCA_018584345.1 Thuja plicata | reverse complement strand
CTTGCAGTAGATTAGATGAATGAATGGTTAAAATTATACAAGTGCAGAAATGACTTAAAGTTTTAAGAGTTACTGATTCACCCCTCCCCTCTCAGTAACTTGGTTAGTCTTGATTATTTCCAACAATGGTATGGATACACACCAAATGTGAGTTACTTTAGAATTTTTAGAAGTCAATTTTATATATTGAAAGATGATAGAAATGGGAAACTTGAATCTAAAAGTGATGAAGGAATATTTCTAGGATATTCTACTAAAAGTAAAGCTTATAAATGTCTGAACAAATCTTCTAAAAAAATCATTGAAAGTGAAGATGTTAAAGTGGATGAATTTGTTGAGAAAAATGATGAGGAAAGTAGAAAGGAACCAAAATATTGTGATAGATTTGTCTACATTGAAGAACTTGACACCTTACCCATGCGTCAAAACAATGCAACTGAGCAATAAGCTGTACACACCGAGAATCAGGAAAATTCTCACAATGTTGAACCGAGTGATAATGAAGATTGCAATGATGATCAAAATGAAGAACATAGATCTAAACCTGTACTTGAAAAATATGTCAGAAGACACCATCCACAGCTTCTAATCATTAGAGACAAAAGAGATGGAATGAGAAAAAGAAGTAAGTCTCTTAACACTAGATGTTTGATTTGTGATTTTGAGCTTAAATTTGTTAATGTTGCACTTGAGGATCAAGAATGGGTTAGTGCAATGAATGAAGAGATTGAACAGATTGAGAAGAATAAAACATGGACATTAGTACCTAGACCGAGTGACAAAAATGTCATTGGTACCAAATGGATATTCAGAAACAAACTCAATGAGAATGGATAAGTCACAAGAAACAAAGCAAGAATGGTATGCAAAGGGTATGCACAAGAAGAAGGTATTAACTATGGAGAAACCTTTGCACCCATTGCTAGGCTATAAGGAGTAAGAATTCCACTTTCTTATGCTACTTTCAAAGGATTCGAAGTATACCAAATGGATGTTAAATCTGCATTTCTGAATGGAATACTAGAAGAGGAGGAATACATTGAACAACCTAAAGGGTTTTTTGATCCAAACAAAAGAAACATGGTTTGTAGACTAAACAAAGCCTTCTATCGATTAAAACAAGCATCGAGAGCATGGTATGAAAGAATTAACTCTTATCTTATTAGTATTGGATTTGTTAGAACAAGTGACAACAGTAATCTATATTTGAAAGGAGATACTGATGATAAGACTATGATTGTTGAGATATTTGTTGATGATATCATATTTGGAGATAATGATATGCTATGCAAATCATTTTCTAATGAAATGAGAAAAGAATTTGAAATTTCAATGTTTGGAGAGATCAAATTTTTTCTTGGTCTACAGATTCTACAATAGGAAGAAGGCATCTACATCATACAATCCAAATACATCAAAGAAGTTTTGAAGATATTTAAGATGGAGGACTCCAAACTAGTTGGAACACCTATGGAAACCAGATGTAAATTGAAAAAGGAAGACAAGACAATCGAGGTAAATCAAATCTTATACAGATCTATGATTGGAAAACTAATGTATGTTATACACACTAGACTAGATATAGCACATGCAGTTGTTATAGTTGCAAGAATCTCTACTAATCCTAAGGAATCACACATGACTATTGTCAAAAGAATTTTGAGATATCTAAAGAATACTGAAGACTATGGTTTGTGGTACAATAAAGAAGGCAAATTTGAGCTACAAGTATAACTAATACTGATTGGGCTAGAAACTTAGATGATAGAAAGAGAACAATAGGATGAGCATTCTTTATGGGTGACAGACTTGTCATATGGATAAGTAAAAAGCAAGGATGCATATCTCAATCAACTACAAAATCATAATATGTGGTTATTGCTGCAAATTTCTCTAACATTGCATGGATCAAGCAATTGTTGAAATGTATGAATGAAGAAATTCTTGACCCAGTAATTATATATTGTGATAATACAAGTACTATAAATATCTCAAAGAACCCTATAATGTATGCTAAGACAAAGCACATAGCTATTAAGTATCATTACTTGAGGGAACAAGTACAAGAGAAAGAGGTGATAATAAAATATGTACAATCCAATGAAAAACTAGCAAACATATTCAGAAAACCATTGCCAACAGATACATTTGAGTACCTGAGGAATAGACTAGGGGTTCGACCCTTGTCTACTGGTCACTAAACTTACTTGGAGGCTGCATCAGCCTACACATTATCATAAGATCACTCATATTGATGCCCATTGAGATATGGACTACAATGACATATCAGTCCGCTAAAGAGACAGAAAGCTTCAAAGGGAGAAAAAGATTATTGGCTACTATAGAGCTGTATATTTCTTTTTGGCATTGCTGTTAAAGGGAGAGAAATATTCATCAAGGAGGAGAACATCCAAAGAGAGAAAGATTCAAAGGTCAAAGGAAGAGAGATGTTCAATGAAGTAACCATCCATCAAAGGGAGAGAATTGGAGAAAGCTAATACTGCATATCTACCCAGAAAAGGGAGAAGAGATTGTACAAGAAAGGGAGAGACGTAATCAAAAAATAGAATTGCTACACATATCCATTGAAGGGAATGAATAAAGGGAAAGCACACAGCAAGAATAAAATATGAGCTAGCAAAGCTTACCGAGTCTTAGATATTTGAAATTCTTATAGAACAATAAGATTGGTATATTATAGCATATCTTATACTGCATATTTCATAGTATGTTTCCATCAATGCCAAAGGGAGAGATTGATGAACTATAACTGATTGAATGTTTGAAAATGATATGTTGATGATCACCGAGATGCAAAAGTAAATGCAAGACATTAAATCAGTTAATGTATTGTATTTTCATTGATGTCAACTTTACATAGTCTGATTGTTCATACACATAAGGTCATAACCTTGAAGAGCTAAAGAGACAAATTTTATATTATCAGTAAAACATAAAATTTTGTATACACCGAGTGACAGTATACACCGAGTAACAGTATACACTGAGTGATAGTAAACATAGATGGATAGTGCAAACTGACAGATAGTGTAAACCAAGCATCACAGTAACTGAGAAAGCATTACCAAGAAAGTGTCACCATGCAGTTCATAGTGTATACCGAGTACCGAGCATAACTGAATTTTCTACCGAGCTAACTGGAGTTGATGACCGATCAGAACTAAAGTTCAAGAATGAAAAAACTACTTAGCTGGCAAGAGCTATATTTAGAGATTGACTGATTAATTAATTTATTCTTAACGATCAGTAAAACTAAAGCATGGAATATATTTAAAGTGTAGTTATCAAGGAGAGATCTATTGAATAAAACCAAAGCAGAGCTTTATAGGATAAAGCAAAGAATGGCAATTTTTACGGATCAAGAAGTGATCTATGAGAAAAACAAGGAGATTGAGAAGCTAATCATTTCTATATAAAGAGACAAGGAATTCATTATGAAGAGAGAGGAATGTTGAATATATTCTAGTCAAGATAGAATTCTTCATGTAGATCTGATCATACAAACTGAAGGACAGAGCCAAAGAATTTTGTACACACCGAGCAATAGAGGATAGAGCATTCACTGAGTAGAATAGAAGAAAGAAAGAGAGAAAAGGAATTGGAGAGAATATTGATTAGAGAGGTATTATTGGACTAAAAATAGATCTGAATATCTTCAAGTTAAAGTTGTATTATTGAATAGACCATTCACTATATCAGTTTAACCATTGATTCATAAAATCTCTTAACTGAGTGGGATTTAATAGTCCTTATTGTATTGAGATACTCAAGAGTATCAAAAGGTTTTCTTGTTGATAGCATAGTGAGTTCTAGGTCAAAAGACAAATTGTTAGTTTTAAATCCTCTAACAAGGTCGCACTTAACAGTGTGTTTGTAACCTTTAATAGGGTTGGCTCTTCATCGAGCTCACTTCAGAAGAGTGAAAATTTTGGGTTACTGGTCCCAAGTTTTTTTTCCCTTAACAGGGTTTCCACGTTAAAATATATGTGTCAAATGTGTATATGGTTTATTGCATTGATATTTTTCTTTACACATTAGTGATACTGGATTGGTCGATTAACACTAAGTTTATTTACTGCTATTCGATAAAGTCTAGAAAAGAGAAAAAGTATATCTTACCGAGAAGGTTATATTTGATAAATTTATTTAAGGCATACATCTTGTTGGATTGAAAGATAACTAGAGGATATTATATTTGAGATGTAATTTTTGGTTGGATTTTGGAATTATTTTAAGGCCACTGATTCACCNCCCCCCCCCCCCCCCCCCCCCCTCAGTTATTCTAACAGCTTTGTCTACTTAATCAAATTTTCTTATAGAGAAGACCATGAAATGACACTAGATACTTGGACACATAGGTGAGAAGGGTCTAAGGACCATAAAATATAATAATATTGAAAATGGATTGAATTATTACAATCTTGAATTTAATTTCTCTGACAATTGTATTTACAGAAAATAAAACTACATTTAGTTTTACTCAAGTTCACATAAGTCCTCATGTGTTTTGGATCTAATCCATTCAGATGTATTTGGTCTAGTTGATGTTCCTTCTATTAATAAATCACTTTATTTCATTTCTTTCATTGATGATTTTAGTAGGAGAATGTGGGTTTATTTTCTTAAGAGTAAAGCTGAAGTTTTCAGTTGTTTCAAAGAATTTAAAGCAATGGTTGAGTTGCAGACTGGAAAGACGATAAAAATTTTAAGGATAGATAATCATGGTGAATATTTCTCTAATGATTTTGATACATTTTGTAAATATTATAAGATCCTGAGATAGAAGACAACTTCATATTCTCCATAATAGAATAGAGTTGCAGAAAGAATGAATAGGAACTTGATGGAGAAGGCTAGGAGTATGTTGAGTGTTGTTGGACTAGAACAAAATTTCTAGGCTAAAGCTATAGTCACACCTTGCTACCTGATAGATAGGTCTCCTAATTTAGCTCTTATTGATTTGACACCAATGGAAGCGTAGTCAAGCCACAAGCCTTCACTTAGACATCTAAGAGTTTTTTTTTCATAAGACATATACTCATGTGCCAAAGGAGAAGCAGACAAAATTGGATAAAAATGTTGTTAAATATATATACATTGGATACAGTTATGATTTGAAAGGATACAAGCTTTTGGATCCTGTTGCACAAAAGTTATTTTATTCAAGAAGTGTTATTTTAGAGAAACTATGCCTTCTTCTATTACAATGCAACCAAAATAAATAGAAGAAAAGAAAGATGTGATTCAACTGCCTACTACAACTGAGAAATTTGAATCAAGGCCCTTAGAAATAAAATAATTTTAGGAGACCTCCATGAGTTCTAAATCATTAGAGGAAGAAGAGGAACTTGAACCTAGTCTTTTTAAAAGGTCTACTAAACAAAGACAACTTATTGAATGGTATGGATATTATCGTAATGATTGGAGATGCATGTTGTCTTTGAATGCTAATATTGATGAACATATATTTGGAGAAGAGGCTCTTGGTATGAATGATGCAGTGGCCTAGAAAATAGTCATGGACGAAGAGATTGCAACCTTAAAATAATGATACATGGGACCTTGTACCATTTCCTAAAGGATGGAAGCACGTTGCTTGTAAATTGGTGTTCAAAAAGAAGATAGGTTCAGATGGAAGCATTGAGAAGTAAAAATCATGATTGGTTGCAAAAGGTTACTCCCAGGTTGAGGGAGTAGATTATGGTGAAATTTTTTCTCCCATAGCCAAAATAACTTACATTCATTTTTTGCTTTCTTTTGCAGTAGCTTATGATCTAGAAATTAAGAAAATGGATATGAAAATAATTTTCCTTCATGGATATGGAGGAAGAATTTTATATGACATAGCTAGAGAACTATGTGGTGAAAGGTAAAAGTCATTTGGTCTATAAGTTAAAGAAATCCTTGTATGATTTAAAACAAAGTCCTAGGATGTGGTACCAAAAGTTTGACACATATGTGTTGAGTTTTGGATTTGTGCGATCTAAATCTGATCACTATGTATATTTCAAATCTGAAGGTGATCATTTCTTGGTTATTGTCTTGTATGTTGATGAAATGGTGTTTATTGGAAAAGGAAAAGTTTTTCTTGCAGAATTAAAATCTCAGCTCTTAAAAATTTTGAAATGAAAGATCTTTGTACAAAAAGACACATTCTGGGAATGAATATTAGGAGAGATAGACAAAACAAAAAGATTTGTCTAGGACAAAGTAAGTATATTGGTACTATTTTGAGAAGATTCAATATGCAGGATTCTAGGCCATTGTGTGTTCCTATTAAAATGGGAATGAAGATTTATATTTCACAATGTCTTACATCCCCATTGGAGATGGAAGAAATGAGTTGAGTACCATACCAGAGTGTTGTTGGAAGTTTGATCATTTCTATGGTTTGTACAAGACCATATATTTCCAAGGAAGTGGGAGTTTTTTCCCATTACATGTCTAATCTCGGAAGAGCACATTGGGCTGTAGTAAAAAGAGTTTTCAAATAATTGTGGGGTAACTCAAAGTACTCTATATGTTTTCATGGAATAGGAAATGAGCATTCTTTGGATATTTGAGGGTATGTGGATTTAGACAGGGATGGTGATGTTGATAAAAGAATATCCACCAGTGCATATGTTTTTACATTATTTGGTGGTGCAATTAGCTGGATGAGAAAGAAATAGGTTTTCATCACCTTGTCCACTACAAAGGCAGAGTATATGGAAGCTACTCGTGCCTATAAAGAATCCATTTGGTTCAAAATATTGTGTTCAAATATAGAATTCAAATAGGGTGTAGTGACAAATTATAGTCACAGGAAAAGTATAATTTTCCTAGCGAAGAACCTGACATTTCATGCCAGGACTAAGCACTTTGATGTACAATATCATTTTGTGAGAGATATGGTTGGGGCTGGCAAGCTAAAGCTGGAGAAGGTAGAAAATTTGGCAAATTTTTTTGATTTATTAACTAAGTCTGTGAGCACAGAGAAGTTCAAATGGTGTTCGAAGACTATGTGCCTCTCAGCCCCTAGCAGTTGAGTCCATGATAGTATGAATCCCCTAACTCTTGCAAGGTATTCAACAAGTGGGATAATTTTGAGAAAATGTGTGCCTCAACCTTGCAAATAGTTAAAAACTCTAGTTGACATTTTTCTACTTGTTGGTGCCTTGAAAATAAGAATATTAGTTGTCAAAATAGGCCTTGTCCATAGTATATTATGGAAGGATCATTTTTAGAGATTTTATGACACAGCTTATGAAAGTTGTAAGGGTCCAAAGTAGGGGAGAAGATTTTGGACGTGAGAGACTACTTTTAACCTAGATTCTTTCTTATCTTGGGAAACACATGTCAAGGATGTGCAACACGTGTCAAGGAATTTTTAACACATGGTTTTGTAAACCAAAAATGGTTTCCAGATTGTTAGAAGCTTATAAAATGAGTGCTAGAGGAAGATTTTTATCATTGATTTTTTGTTTGTAAGATGCTACCAGGGTGCTTCTAAAGGTCCTCCAAGCTTGAGTTGAGGTGAAACTCATGTAAGAAATTTCACTGCAAGTGTGTTATAATCTATTGTTGATTTAATAATGTAAAATCTAAATTTGGTGGCTTTGATGCCCTAGATCTCCTAAATAAGATTTGTATAATGAAGGGAGATCCTATGTCCAAATTCAGGATATTACGTTTAATTATATTGATCAAAAGGATGGAAAAAAGAATGTAAATAATGATGTGATAAGATGCCTACCTCATGACATAGCAGATCTGGAAAAACTCATTTTCTAAGTTCTGTAGACTGTTTCTGGAGATGCTGATAGTTGATACCGAACCGGAACATAGAGACAGACAAAACCCAGAAATATTTTTCCATTTTGATGTCGTCTTATGAAAAAGGTTGACCCTATACCACTTTTTCCAACTCAATCTACTCAGCTCCGAAAGTGTCCCTGTTCGCACAATCTGAAAGAAATCTGAAAAGGGTATCCAGATCTGGGTTCAAATCCGCAGTCCTGAACCTGTACCTACAAGAAAAAAAAGGTTTGTTTGTTTGTGGGGGAGGGTTTTTCCTTATTCAAACCCCGATTTAGGAATTAACCTTGAAATCAATAAAGTATAGAATGCTAGCAAGTAGTGGAATTGAATCTAACAATGAAGCTATGATATTGAATAGATATGCAATTGTAATACAAATGTAAGCAAGTATGTAAGTATGAAAGATTGGAATTTAGAAACCATAAACCTCCATGATTGTATGCTTGAAATCCACCTTGGAAGGATGATGAAAGAGTCTTGAGGATGCACAAAGGATCTTGAAGGAAGATCACACCACCATCATGGCTAGATCTAGGGTTTGGAGGATAAATCTTGAATGCTTGAACCAAATTCCTTCAAAAGCTTGAGAGCTTGAATCCTTGATCTTCAATGGAGAACTTGAGAACACTTGATAATGGATTCTTTCTTGTGCTTAGAAGACTTTTTAATCACTTAACAATAGCTATCTTTGGAATACTTGAATCGCTTGATAATGCTTGATCATGGTTAGAGAAAATGAGAGGAGAAAGCTCCCTTTTATATGAAATTAGGGCACAATCTTCTAAGGAGGCCAACATAGGAGGATTAAATTCCCATTATACTGATGCCCCTAGAAAAGTACCTATATTAAATATAATTTAGGAATCAATCATTTCAGAACCCGAAACAGCCGACCCAAAACCGGGAGAAAACTTTTTGCAAAGACCGACATCTGGGAAACTGTGGGATTCTGGGTTTGGGACCCTGGGAAAATGTCAAGGTAAAACCTATCCTAGGATAGGGCTGAGGTTGAACCTTTCCTAGGGAAATTCCAAGGTCGACCCTATCCTAGGAGCTTGACCCTGTCCTTGTATCCTAGAAATAGAGTCCTGTAACCCAGAATGCAGAAATCAGTCCCAAAAGTGGTATAAGGAGGAGCAGATCAGGGGGGATGATGTAATGGAGGTCAAATACATCCCCTAAGGAGGGATAAATTCTATTAAAATGGAAGTGCTTCCATTTTAAGATGATACAGATAATAATGTTGGTTCCCAAATCAACAGATAGGAAAATTCTCAAAGCATGCCAAGCTTTGTGCTCAAACTCTCCAAGTGATTTTGCCAACGAACATGATTAACCAATTTATGGCTGATGTCCCCTACACCTTCGGCTCTATAGGACCTAGGTGGGTTAACCGCCTAAAGTAGAGCATCCTACACCAACATAAAATCCAAGGGGACTTATTGACCCAAACTCCATTCGTGGTTCACAATGTGACAATGATGCATCTAACAAGATTAAAAATCTCTTTAATCTTTATCAAGATCCATACTTAATCCAAGCCTCATCATCAACAACTTATCATTCTTGACCCAAGGCTAAAAAAAACCCTTGCACTCCTATCTCTTCAAGTAAATAGTGACTCCTCCAATAACTACTACTAGGTTTAATGGAATTTCAACTAATTGATCAAAACCAAACCAAACTTCAAGACACTTAAAGAACAATCTCCATACACTTTGGATAACTGATCACATATTGAAACATAAAGAATTTGTTTGAAATGACTCCCAAATCACTCCTTTTGTCTCTTCTATGTTTTTCATGTGGTTCCCAACTACTCAAATCATGTGGTTAATTCTCTAGTGACACAACAAAACAAAATGAATTCTAAAACATGAAAAGTATAGTCAACTATATGACTGTACTAGATTAATTAAGACAGAAGCTTACAAAATCAATTGGTCCTAACCTAAATGTGACCATTGGGGTTCCTTTGAGGAAAAAAAACATTGTTTCATTTGCGCCCCTCCTAACACCTTCCACCATTTAGAACCTCAGAACACCCACAAGTAATAAAAAATACTCAAATCTGCAATCACCAACCTAGATTGTCTGAATAGTGCCTATAAAATGGCTTCAAGATTCTATGTCCTACATCTTAATGTTCACTCGACATCATATGAAACTTCTTAACATATTAAATGGATCATGACATTTTTTTTAATCATCATAAGTTCATTTTCAATGAAATAATACATGAACTATGACTATGACAATCATGATGATATTTTGAACAACAAATTCCAGATCAAAGGTTAGAAATAGTATAAGATCCTTGTCTTGAAATTGGAAATGGTCAATTTAAATCATCACAACCTTATCCAGCTTATTATGCCTTTTGAAAACCTTATGAACATCAATGATTGAGAAAACAATTCAATGGACTATTAAAACAATAAAAGTTGCTCAAGTGAGCCCGCTAGGGCATCAAATTTATCCTCAAATACACAACTAATCAATCTGAGAAAAAAACCATTTGAAATAAAATTCACAATACTAGTAAATACCAGAGTCTTAAATTTTTTCAACAATTGACATAAAAATAATGAACAACTCTTTTCCAAACCCTAACTTTGAGTATTCCTGACAGTTTTATAAGAAATCCATAATACTTACTCCATGCTCCACAAAATAGCCTCAAACATTGACCAAATTAAAGATATTTCTTTATATTTTGATCTCCAATAGACTTTGGAAAAAGATTAATCCCTTTCAATGACAAATGGACCTTTGATCGGTGAAATAATAAGGTAATGTTTAAAATCAATATTGTATTGAATGTTTCCCTTCCAATCCACTCATACCCATCACCCTCAACCCTAATAGGGTTCTTATAGAATTTTTAACCACTTAAAACTAACTTTGATCAACTATCCAAGTTATTTTATCTATTAAGATTCTAATGACAACTTTTGTTGCAAAGTTGCAAAAGTTGTCAAGCAACTTTCTGTAAATTTTACATTTATGGATCAAGTGATCCCAAATATTTTTTACAACCTCTTATACATGTCAAATATGAATTTTAGACCTCATTTACATCATTTATACCCTTATTGGGAAATATTACATCCCTTTACCCAGTTTGACCAACGCAAGTCTATATGGGCTTTCCTTGAACAAAATGGCTTATGACACCTTATAAATAGATTAAAATGAACATAATAAATATATTTATCCCCAAAATAATAGAATAGAATTACATTGGCCTCATTACATTTTTTGGATTAAAATTGGTCATGACATCTCCTACTATTCATGGTGCTCCTATACCATACCCCCCCCCCCTCTAAAGAGAATTCCAAGTCTCTTGGAAATGGGGTGTAACAATCTTCATGCTACTTAGCATCTCTCAGGTTCCTAAAATCTCTTCCACCTGATTTTCCTTTCCATTCAAATAGGTACTTGAATAATGTACCCAGTCTTGATCCTTCATCACCTTTAAACTTCATCTTCACTCTTTGCTTGCCAATCCTCTTTCCCAAGCTTATGGACCTGTGGAATTTTTTTTTGCACCATTTCCAACTAATTTTCCATGGTTGGTGCATAAAAATGAACATAACAACAACTTTATGAATCAATGGATTAGTATCAAAATATTTCATAGAAACAATGCCCTCCTTCTCAAGCTTCCTTGGTAACCCTTTCCATCTGCCATCAACCTCTTCAAACATCTGATTTCTCTTTGTCCTTTTTCAACAACAACATCAAGGATACTATCCATGTCATCACTATCATCATACACATATGCTTCTTCTTCTAGTATCATCACCACTACTTGTTCAATTCCACTCTCACTATGTTGGAATATTGTTGAGCATGCCAAAGTTTGGTTTTTGGGTGTGCTAACATTAATGTTTTGTCATTGATGTCAAAATACTAGTAATTGTTTCAAACAATGTGTTCAGTGTATTCGATGAAGAATATTTCCATTGCTAACCCTAATGTGCCTTTGGTAACGTTGAAGGTATCTTAGTGCTTGTTTTGTTGACATGTATCTATTTGAGGTACTTGTTTAAGTCATTCTATTCTAATATATTTTGACAATGATGTACTTATCAATGCTTTTATCCCTTTGTTATGTGGCCACCATTTGATGATGATGATATTTTAGGATCTTATGTGTTAGGATGGATACCTGAAAAACATGTGATTTCTATACAAGTGATTCTTGGAATCAATGATTATTATTTCTAGGTCTTCCAAGTGATTAGGTCCTCGTATGTGATGATTCTCTATGGTTAGACATATTTGTTCATGATTATTGTTATATCATACTTATGTACTCATGATATGATCATTCATTTGTAAATTTGATTTGGTTATGTGACTAACCCTAATGGATTATGATCTAACCCTGTTTATAATTGATTCATGATTTATATACTTTATGTTATATGTGTGTGTATCTATGATGAGATTTCATGACTAGGGATGAAGTCACAGTCACTCACCTAGTGAGGTCCACACAATGTCTTGATCCTAGCCATTTTTCTACATTGTCATCCCTACATATGTATATGCACATGTATAGTTTCTCTATGATGCAGGCTTGCATGTACTAGGCATTGACTCCACCTGGCTTCACAAGTCTGAGCGTGCCCTCAAATCCATGATAGTCATTTTTGTGGGGATAGTACCAAGGTTCTTGCAAATGCCTTCCCTTAGGGCTATAGGTTTCCTTTTTTAGAGGTCTACCTTTCAAAGGGTTTCATGCTTGGTTAGGAGTTTGGCTAGACTTGCCTTGTTTGACCTTGCGGTTTTCACTATGTGTTTTATAGTTGATTCTTATGACTTCTTTGGATGGTTATATTTATATTGATGCATGTGATTTTATTCTATCGGAGTGTTATATCTTATAAGAAGTATAAATACATAATAATATTATTGTTGTGAGCTATTGCTTCATAGTCACATAGATTTTAGTGTTTGGTATTTGATACATATATCTATATAAATATATATGTATATATGGGTGCACACATATATGTATATGTATATATATAAATTTATGTGATTATATTTACATGATTGTGGATATTGTTTATGGTGTACAGATTGGGATTAAAACTAAGTATAGTATTGTTAATAATTAATGTGAGGTTTAATATTCTTAATTACTAATTATTAATAATATGGAGAGGTTACATATTAATTATATCTTTTATTCCATATTATGATAATAATAAATATTTATATTAATGATTATAAAGTATTCATTATAAGTTATATATAGTTGTGAGTTTATCAATATATTAAGTTATTTATTTATACCCTCTAGTTAAGAGTTAGTTGGGGGTTGGTTACCATTGAGAAATGTATTTATATGGAGTCTCTTTTGATTTTGAGAGAGAGGGGGGCTGAAACCTGGAGGAAAGCTAGGTTGTACTTTCCATGGATATTTCTGAAAGTGGAGAGGGTTTGAAGGATGCATATCAAATTTGTATTTGTCTTCCTCTTTTGCCTCTTTCCTCCGATTGAACCTTCATAGGACTTGAGGTATGGATTGAATTTATTGGTTGCTTTATGCATCTAATAAAATATGGATCTATTTATATATTCTCATGATTTATTATATTTGTTCTTTTCATTCCTATAGTTATTTAAAATTTTTTATTTTTTGTTTGTGGGGTTTTTCATGTGTTTTCCTAGGGTTTTTAGCAACCCATTTTTGGAGATCTGTTATTTTAATTGATGCAGAAAAGCTCGGAGGATCCAATAAAGGACTATCCAAACTTTCATCCAAACAAGACTCATAGTGGAAATAACACAACACAACAAGATATATCAATATTAACTTATATTATCTCAAAATTCCAATTACATGCAACATTCTGGGTTGTAAGGCCTTCTCGGTTACGGCCAATACATAAAAAATTTCAACAAGATCTTTCAGGATCTAACTTCACCATTCTACCCTACAACTAAGTAGAAGAAACAATATTTGAACTTGTGCTTGCAAGCCACAAGCAATCTTACAAGTTTCTGTCTTTCCCACTTACTCTTGTCTGCTTCTCCAATCTAAATTCTACTACCCAAAATGATCCTTACATACTTCCTTTTATAAAACATAGCCACAATTTGGATTGTAAACAAATATTAAATGACCCATTTGTCCATTACAATTGATGATGAACAAATATTAAATGCACCAGTCGGCTGCAAATAACCACCAAATACATAAAAGAAAGCACCAACTCAAATTTAGGTCCACACAATATCCAATGCATCAAATCCGCATGCCTCAGAACCCATCACGATCCCAATGACCCCCTCAAATCACAAATGCAATCTTCAATGCATGTCTAATCCACAAAAGCTACTCAGTGAACTCCAACAATCGAGACCCCAAGTCAGTACTAAGCACAAGCAAAGCCACCGAGCTCATTTAGTAAAGAACTGATGCCAATAGTCACCGAGCTAGACATTGCTAAGTAGAATACCACTGAAACACAGAACACCACCAATTAATATTCTATCAAGTAAGACACCACTGAGCTAAACACACCAAATAGCTACCACCGAGCAGTGTAACTCAAAGTAGAATAGCACCAAACATTAAACACCGAGTCTAGTCACCGAGTCCATTGGTGAAGAAACACATCTTCCAACCGAGAACTACCACCAAATTGACCGAGCACCTTAGGTCTCCAACTGAGTTTACTACTAAAACCAAAATCAAACCAAAACATTATTTTGGTGATACAAGATTACCAACTACCCCAGGTTGCTCCTACATCAGACACCCCATGTGCAAAAATATGTTCTCAGTAGCTAGACAAACATCTGTTGGGATTTAGCACATAGATCGCAAACTAGTTCTTGATATACATGTCCTACAAGTCCTTAACCGACACACTCTTCCCTCATTTCTTCTTCTGCTTCCTCTTACTACTACCCTCTGATGTACCTTCAGATCCCTAAATCTGAATGTCTGCATTAACCCAAGAAACCATCTTAGATTAGATATTAATGCTCAAGTTCCTCCTTCCTTTGCCTTCATCCTTCAAAGGAATCAAAATAGACTTTTGTCCATCTTCCAGGATATTAATTGAATTTCTTTTATAGTCATGAATATCCTCTCTATCATACTGCCAAGGTATTCCAAGTAAAACATGACAAGAACTCATCTCCACAATGTCATATAATACTTCATTTCTATAAGAACCAATGTAAAAACTCACCATGCACTGTTCTTTCACCTCTACTGCATGACCAACTTGTAACCAAATTATCCTATAAGGACAAGGATGCCTCAACCTTTTCAAACCAAGTTTTTGAACCATCTCCTCAGCAACTAGGTTGTCATTACTTCCTCCATCAACAATCACCTTACAATATTTACCACCAGATTTACACATAGTCCTGAACAAGTTCTTCCTCTAGAAAGAATCAAATTTCTTAGAGGGCATCAAAGTTCTCCTAAGAACGAGAGTCACACCCTCCACCTCAAGTTCATTCTCAGCAACCTCATTCACCATAGCATTTCGGTGACTATCGACCTTCTTTTCTACATGGGGACATTCAAATGACTGATGTCCTTCTTCACCACAATTATTAAAATTATCTTTGAATACACCTCTACATGTATTTCTCCTCGGTTCAATAGGTTTTGGTTCATCTTCAACTTTCAGTTTATCCTTCACTGACTATTCTTGATTCTCTTTCCCTCGGGAATTACCATGATGTCTTCTTTTCAACCTATCTTCTACCTTCAATGCATACTAATAGGAATCTTCTACCAATTTAATCTTCAACATACCAATCTCTCATCCTAGATATTTAATCTCGGACCATTAACATACCTTGCCACCTTTTCCTTAGAAAGTTCTCTATGTCCAGACTGAATAGTCAACTTGTAGAACTCCTCATTATAATCTTCCACAATCATCTCCTCTTGTTTAATATTCTACAACTTCTTAAATAACTCAAGTTCATAGTCAGCAGGAATGAATTTAGCTTTAAGATTTATCACCATTAACCTCCACCGATTGATCCTCATCTCACCTTCTTCTTCTCGATCCCTTTGCAACTCTTTCCATCATAAAGCAGCATGTCCTTTCAAATTAGTCTATGCTAACCTCACTCTAAGAAGATCTTCAATGTCTTCCAGCTCAAAGTATTCTTCTAACTCACCAATCCAATCAATCAGATCCTCAAGTCTCAATGTACCTAAAAAATTGGACACCTCCATTCGGTAGCTTGTACTCAACCAAGCTCCAAATCTATGCAACTGATCATATCTATATCCTCTAGATCTGTCCATCTGATCGGATCTATCATCTCTACTACATCCAACAGCTTCAAATTCTTTAGCAGATTCTTCATAGCCATCATCCATTCTTAGACCTCTATGTAATCCAACATTTCTGATACCTTCTATGATTTCATTTTTCATTACCACCAACTCCGATCTAAATCTTTTTGTTATCCTTGCTTCCACCCCCTCAGAAAGATTTGCAATCGCCCTAGGGTCCATTATTCTCTAAGGCATCTCTCTAGATCTTTGAAAACCATAAGCTCCACAAGGAACAAACCATCTATGATACCACTTGATGCAATCAAGCTCAGAGGATCCAATAAAGGATTGTCCAAACTTGCAGCCAAACAACACTCATAGTGGAAACAAAACAACACAACAAGATATATCAATATCAAATTATATTATCTCATAATTCAAATTACATGAAACATGTCAGGCTATAAGGCCTTCCTAGTTACAGCCAATACATAAAAAATTACAACAAGATCTCACAGGATCCAACTTCACAATTCTACCCTACAGCTAAGTGGAAGAAACTAGATCTGAAAGTGTGCTCACAAGCCACCAAGCAATCTTAAAAGTTTTCATCTTTCCCACTTACTACTATCTGCTTCTCCAATATCAATTATACTACCCTAAATCATACCTACATAATTCCCTTTATACAACACAGCCACAGGCCATCTTGTAACAAAATACTAAATGACCCAAGCGGCCATTATAATCCATGATGAACAAATATTAAACGCACCAGTCAGATGCAAATAACCACCAAATATATAGAAGTAAACACCAACTCATATTTAGGTCCACACAAGATCCAATGAATCTAATCCACATGCCTCAGAACTCAGCATGATCCCAATGAACCCCTCAAATCACGGATGCAATCTCCAAAACCTACTCAATCCAAAAAATCCAATCGGTGAACTCCAACAAATGAGACCCCAATTCGTTATTGAGCACAAGAAAAGCCACCAAGCTCATTGGGTAAATCACTAATTCCAATAGTCATCGAGCTAGACATTACCAAGAAGAATACCACCAAAACACAAGACACCACCGAGTAATATGCTACCGAGTAAGACACCACCGAGCTGAAGACACCGAACAGCTACCACTAAGAAGTACAACTCAAAGTAGAATACCACCGAACACTAAACATCGAGTCCAATCATCAATTAAATTGGTGAATTAACACATCTTCCAACCAAGAACTACCACCAAAGTGACCAATAACTTAAGGTCTCCAACCAAGTATACTACTAAAACCAAAAACAAACCAAAACATATTTTTGGTGATACAAGATTGCCAACTACCGTAGGATACTCCTACATAATTAATAATATAAATTGATTGTAGGTTTTTTATCTATTTATTTTTTGGAAGGTAAACTCAGAGATCTCAAATGGGTATCTCTCAGATTTCATTTTTAGGGTCTAATTAATGCCCTATTTTAGACATTTTGGCACACCATACATGTCCATTCCTTGTTCTGATTTTTTTAGTAAAATTTATTCATATGCTACAAGCTAGAATGGTGATTTTAAAATCTAAATTTGATATGAAAGATGATCCTCTATCTTATTATTCTTTTTCAATTGGTTTGGAATAATTTTATTATGTTTTTTGAAAGTTACAACTATTTTAGTGAAGGCAGGTCTGAACCCTAACTAGGGTTTTCTATTTTAAAACAGAAGCCATAACTTTCTTTCCTACCGTTTGATATTTCTGTCAATTGAATTGAGATTCTATAATTATGTTATATAAATCTTCACCAAATTTATTTCATTTATTATGTGTTTTGTGGAAGATATTGGTGAATGTTCTTTGATGACTAATCTTTGCATGTAATCCTTGTTTGAAATAAATTAGCTTAATAAGATTACCAAGTTTTATGGGTTGTATGGTTATCAAAGGTATATAGGATCATGTTTTTTATTAAATTAGATTATTTCTCCACTGGATATGATTTTTATCATGTAAGGTGCATTTACATGCCTCTCTAAGTGTTTGGGATTAATCTGAGTGTCAGATTAGGGTTTAGAGTTGTCCAATGGATTAGGAACAATTGTTGGATTTATAAACTCAATCAATTGATGTTGTGGCATTGTTATGAATTCCATCATGTTGAAATGTGGTTCCCTTATGCCTTCATAAGGTGTATTTATGGGTAGGGAACCTAGTTTAGAGATCCCTCCATTTGATGATCATGTCTCGGTTGGTCCTTTTTGCCTTATTGTTCATCCTTTTGTGTTGTGATTTTGGGGAAATGTTATTGCCAACTTAGGAATATCCTAGTTGATACCTCTTGTGTGGACCTTGGTTCCTATCTCCTAGCATGGGGGAATGGACCTCTTTGGATCCACGTGGTTGGGTGGTTAATCTTTTTATATCGAAGTATTGTTCGTGGTTCTATGGATGATCCTAGTGCATGTTTCCTTCCAGAATTGCAGTTGAAGACTTTTCTATTATAACATGTATCTTGTACTTGATGTAATATGCATTTATGTATTTTTGAGCTCCTGGATAGAGATATGTATATATGATCAATGTTGTAATGTGATGTAGTTCAAAAAGTGTAAGGAATGGGTAGATCTAGGTGAAAGAAAAGAAAAAAGATTATATTTTATCTATTGTAAAGGAAAGTTGATTGTGATAATTGATCATGACTCTTTTAATACATAATGTATCCATTTAAAAAATAAATGAAATTAGATTCAATATGAAATATTATATCTAGGAATGAGGGTGTTCTCTTAAAGAAAAGGGTTCAAAATAATTTATTGTGAAATGATGAAATGAGATAGTATCTTGATTGTCGTATTCAAATGATGGTTATGTTTACTCTTTCCTCTAAAGGTGTATGGAGTACTGAAATACATAGGATACTGCTTATCTTAATGATTACTAATCTCTCTTACCTGAATGCTCAAATGAAAAATGATATAAAGGATCTCTCTATGTAATGTTAGTGATTCTTTTGTGGAAAGAAGATCATTGTGTACTTATTGTCATGTTATCTAGTATGAATGTGATTTTTGATAAAGGAACTTAGGATATGTTGATATATTAAAATGTTTAAATTATGGTGATGCAAAGAAAATGAAATGTTAAAATTGCATATTAGGAATTAGGGATAATTAAATATTACATAAGAGAATGAATGGATAACTTAAAGGTTAACTTTCCTATATGAATTCTAATATGCAAAATAAGAAGATTAATCTATCTTTTTCTTATTTGGAAGTCATGTAATTTGATAGTAAGCTTGATTTATCAATTAGATGCATTGAATGAGTATATTATGGTAAGAAATGAATATTTACTTGGTGCACTAAAATGAATCTAGAATAATGCACTTTAGAAATATCTCACTAATAGATTGGTTCATGTTGTTAAGTAACAATTTTAGGGAACCTGTGGAGGACATAGATTGAGTTAGATCTTAAATGATATTTTATGTTGTTAAGAGAAATAATATTCATGTTCATGAATTAGGTAATCTTTGTAAAGTATTTTCATGTTGGTGATTTTAAGAAAAAAAAAATTACTTACAACTTTAGTGGTTAGAAGCTTTGTCCTTCTAGGTTCCCTGGTGAGGCATTACATCTATGGTGTCTGTAGTTTGTCTACAGAGGTTCGCAAAATTCTGTATGATAGTTTGAGTGAGGCTTGATTGAGTTGTTGGTTGTTGTTGTTACAATGTTCCTATGTACAAAAATTGATTATTTGGATCAATATGTCTTGGATTTGATGTTTCATAGGTTGAAAAGATGGTGATTTCATGTTTTCTTATCATTGTGTTCACGGCTACTGTTGTTCATGATTCAGAGTACGACAAGCTATCTTTTGTTGTGACAGATTTTGATATTTTAGTGTTATTTTTATCAAAGATGTAAATAAGTTTGGATTACATTCTAGACAGTATTCATGGTACTTGTTGGTATTCTTGGATCATGTAATGATCATTTTATTGGATTTCATTGTTCGGGGTGAACATATTTGTCATTTTGGGTAGCGTATTGGTATTTCTTCATTTAGGTCTTAGTCGACTTTATGGAGTAATGTGTTGTGATTCTTGATGCTGCTTTGGTGAAATGCTATTATGTTTTTGATTGGAGATTTGGGTCCTATCTAAGTCTTATCCAAATTGATTTTTATCTCTTTGGAGATTGAGCATATTGTTTACATCTTTTATTGTAATAGGTCTAGCTGACCTAGTGGTTGATTATTCCTTGTCATCAATATAAATGAGAGATAATTTTGTAATTGTTGAGGAGAGAGAGATGTGATAGTATGCAACTGCAATGAGAGTTATTGATACTTGTATTCCTAATTTAATGAATATTTTGTACTTCATTGAAACTGTATTGGCATTGGAGATGTTGTTTGTCAATTCAATTATAATGGACTGTATCTCCACCGTGTTATAAGTGAAGATAGATCAGTGAACCCAAGTGAGGGCCAATTTGTGATTTTATTGTGAGCAGTGAGCTCTGGGCAGTGTGCCTTTAGATTGGGCTATAAGCCTGTGGTTTCTTGTGCATCCTTTGTTCTCTTTTTTCTCTTAACCGGGCAGTAATTTTAGCATATCACATTCATCTTGTGGGTTTGATTCCCACTGGGGTTTTCCCTTAATCGAGTTTCCTCGAGAATAAGTATTGTTGTTCTGTGTTATGTGTTGTGGATCTTGCATTTACTATTTATCTTTTAGATATAAGTGGATAAAGTTGAATTAAAGTTATAAGGTGTGTACAACTTATTCAATACCCCCCATCTTAGTTGTGCTTTCCTCCTTTTGGGCCTAACAAACTCTTCCATTCTTCCTCAGGGGCTACATATACCATCTGAGAATTAGGTTCATCATCTTTGATTGCTACTTCCACATCCACTTTTGAAGATGAACTTGATGAAAAGAGAAAGAATAATGGTAAGAGGTAGAGGTAAAGGGAAAGAATAAAACCAAGGAAAGGACAATGAAAGTTTGAGAGAGAGGATCAATCCAAGACAAAGAATTGTTGCAGGTTCTTGTTCTATGTTTCCAAGGGACTTGGAAAGTTTTCAAGGCAAGAACAAGAACCAAAGAATTTTTAATGTTCATACATGATTTTTAAGGTCACAAAAGACCATTTGTATCAAAATAATTCATGTTGTAAGGTTTGATGGGCCATTTTGTACCAAGAGACATAGGGTATGTGCACCAAGTTGCGGACCAAAAAAGTGGACACATGGTTTTAAAAATTCAAATTTCATTTAACCCGATAGGTTTATTGAAATTTTGAAATTGTACTACGCTTGGTAACCAAGCCTAGATAATATTATTAAAAAACTTTACCTATCTCATAACCCAATCGGGTTCTGAGATGTTTCTAATAACCCGATCAGGTTGTTAGACATATTATATTTTCTAATAACGTGATCGGTTTCTAAGATGTTTCTAATAACCCGATCGAGTTATTAGAAACATATTATATTTTGCAAAGCCCGTGGCTTAGGCCATTTGTAACGCCTAAACCACAGAGCAGCAGAGTGGAGGAGGGAAAAACACCTAAGAACCTGATTGAGCTTTGAAGAAAACAAGATATCCTCAATAATTTGCACATTTTCAAGAAATGGCGCCTCGTAAGAAAGGTATGTATTATTGTTTTTGTTGTTTTTTTGTTGTTTTTTTTGCATTTTTTTGTCAAATTAGGTTATGATATTGATTTTTTGTTTTCTTTTATTAATTTCATATCAGATTCATCAAATAGCCCAAGAAGAGAAAAAATAAATGAAATCACACCCCCCCCCCTAAACCCTCCTCAAAATTCTCCTTGTCCAAAACCTATCTTTAATAATTTTATATATTCTATCACATGTTTCAATTTGCTAATCAATTCATCAACACTACACTGAATATGTTTATACTTTGGTTGAGACTCATTTTGGAGTGACCAAATCAGGGGATTGATGTTATAATAATAATCTTCAAAAGTGTCATAAAATTCATTTATAAACCACAATTCCAATTATTCCCATGATGATATACTTTCTAAGGGAAACATACCAAAAATTTGTTTAGCATTGTCTACTAGTGATCTCACAAATAGTCTCATGATTACATCTTTTGCATCAATTTGAAAATCTTCAATGATTATGTAGAATGATTTCAAATTCTTAATCACTGATTATGTTCCATCTCCACAAAAATTTGTACAAGTTTATTAAGCTCAATAAGGAAAGTACTTCAGACCTCCAGGATCTCACTGAAGTTCAGTGGATTATATGTTTCAAGAATACACAGTCGGCTCTGTGAACCTAGTTCTGATTGCAAACCATAAAAATGTGTAACCTCATATCAATATGTATTCTGATACATCTTGGATGCCCAAATTTGTTGCAACTTATTTCTTTATTAATGAGGTTCCTTTCAATAGAGTCGACACCTCTTTCAAAGAGGAATATAATTATGTCTTTTTCTTCTGGATCTTCTTCCTCAGTAGAGTCACTTTGATTTACATTCATATACTATTTTGATTATTTTGAATTGTCAGAGTCACCACCTCTATGTGAGGAATGTGTTTTATTGGTCTTATAGGTTTTGTCTCCAATAGAGTATAGTTCTCTTATAACACTAAATATTTTAGATAATATTTTACTCATTCCCCAATGGAGTCACCAATCTGTTGGTTCCCAAATCAAGAGATTGGAAAATTCTCAAAGTATGCCAAGCTTTGTGCTGAAACTCTCCAAGTGATTTGACCAAGGAATGGTATTAAACCAATTTATGGTTGAACTCCCCTACATTTTAGACTCTACGGGACCTAGGTGGGTTAAACTCCTCACCAACTAAATCTTCAAGTTGATGCTTTTTATAGAATATTGTATATTTCTTCTACTTCTAAACTCCACTTCAAAGTGGCATATAATAGAATGACTTGTTTGTTGATTACTTTATTACTTCTTTCTTCCTCATCTATCTTATATTACTATTTTATACTTTTCTTCTACTATTTTCTTCTTAACCTAACTGATTTCTATCCACACTTTCATTTATCCTTCTATTTCTTCTTTCACACTTGTATTTTCCTAAATCTAATTTGCAACTATCTATATTTCTATCGTCCAAGGGTTTTAGCTTAGTTGGTTGAAGAAATGAGTTCTTATTGTGGACACCTTGGCTCAAATCCCAAGAGGGACATCTTTGTGTAATTCTAAGTTGTGACTCTTGGTCTTCCATTGGTTGTAGTTGTCTCATTGTAAAAAGGTGGATTTATAAGTTGTGACTCTTGGTCTTCCATTCATTGTTTCTAGTGTGGTTGTTCGTAAGGAGCTCATATTTGTCTTAGTTAATGGTTGAATGAAATTTTTGTAATGATCAAATGAGAAAAGATTTGTAAACAATCTATAATATAAAAAAAAAACTATATGTATTTCTATCTCTCCTATTATGTGGTTCTATTTGCTCCTACGGAAAAGTAATGATTGTCTTTATTTGAATTTTTATCTTTATATATAAGACTAGTCCCTTATCCTCATTGGACAATAGAGTGACCTCCCTTCAAATCCTCTTGTATAACTTTGTCAAACAATTTTTAAATTTTCCCCTTAGATAAATTTGTCAACAATCCAATTCTATTAATGCAAGATGATTAAATACATAACACACCAATCAGTCTAATTGAGTTTAACTTCTCCTTAAGAAGGCCAATCAGACAAGAAACATAAGGATACTACTTCTCAAATGCTTCTTAATGTTCAAATTAGTATGAGAGAAAATAAACCATTTTCAAAATATTTTAAAATAGAAATTATTTCTTTAAATTAATAATCACAAAGAACTAACTTAAAAAGAAGACTATCCACACCATAATTGCAGAGAATGAAATGAGTCTTTATATCTACTTTGAAATATATTACAATGTAGAAGAAAGATACAATCTTCTATAAAAATCATCAACTTGAAGATTCGGTTGGTATAATGAAATCTCTATAATGGCTATGTTGAAATTTGCATAATCGTCTTGTCAAGATTAGTGTATGATTTGAGGAAGTTTAGTTATGTAGGATTTGAGAAAGTTTAATTCTATAGGATTTGAGAAAATCTTCATGGTCAGTTTATGTAGACATTTTAGACTGGTACTGAGATGCAGTGATCAATTCTCCATTTTGGGGATTTCCCCTTCGGTGTGAAGATATTTTCTCACATAAGCCCTCCATTGCTAGATTTAGTTGATCCCAAGCCAAGATTTGAATCTCCATCAGTCTTGGATAGCTATCTTTTGGGGAAGAACAATAGTGATCGTATAATACATGATTTATTTTTCTTAGAAAATGCCCATCCTTCTCTTCCAAAGAACAAATTACCCATCCAAGACATGGCTATAGTATTGATATTTGTAAATTTGAATGCTATGAAAAGAAGGCTAAGAGATATTACAAAAGCCTACATTTCATATAAGAAGCTTCTCAAGTTGTTCTTGGATTACACAAAGAGTTTGTCTAAATATGAAGGAAAAGATATCATTAAAAGAATGGAGCAATCTAGATAAATCCTCGAGATTGGACAAACTATGTATCCTCAGGTGCCCATTTCAGTTCTTTGCAATTTACTCTCATAAGCCTATGTTTTTTTCCCAGGTTTTGTGCTCTATTTTTTTTGCTATTTTTTTGTTTTGTTTTTTTGGGGCTTTGGTTGAGTTTTTGATCTACGGTTTGTGTGTAGATGGAAAGAGCTATATAAAATGTTCTTCCAGGGCTGGTAGATGAAAGGTAGATTGAGGAAATGAGAAAATTGGAAAGGGAAAAGGCGAAAATAGATTTTTTTTGCAGCAACATCTTCTTCCCCAAAGTAGAATTTATGTTGGACACCACATCCTTACAAATAAACTCCTAAAATGTCAAATAGAAACTTTAAAAAGAAAAAATGGAAATGTGCAAAACATTTACAATAGTTGCATTATAAGCAATAGTCCTTTTGTTTATATGGATGTCACTGCTTTGCTTATTTTCAATTCCTAAATAATAGTTGGTTCACTAAAATAGAAAAAGATTCTAAATTAATATCAATTTCTGACATTTTAAAATTTCCATAGGACCACTTAACTGCCTAAGTTTAAGCACAACATGTACTTAAGCATCAACATAGGAACATGGGGTTAGCGCTCATTTTAGCAATGTCAGGAGGTCTCAATAATCAGGGAAAGGTTATTTTGGGCGACAACATTTATTTCAATGTATTTTTCATCATATATTTATTGGTTGTGTTTTCTTAATTCTCAGCTGTTATGATTCTTTCTGCCAACCTGCAAATTTCTTAAATGGTTACTTGGTTGATGGAAATCACTGCGGGGTTGACAACATTGTGCTTCCTTTTAGCTCTCTTGGCTACCAAGTTTGTATAGTTAAGAAAATTTTATATATATATATATATATATGCACACACACATATAATTTGTTGTTAGATTTTGTTATTATAAATATTACTATCATTTTGTTTTTATATACATATATATCTATGTATACACACACACACACATGTGTGTGTGTGTGTGTGTGTGTGTGTGTGTGTGTGTGTGTGTGTGTGTGTGTGTGTGT
>MU216780.1:0-19046 GCA_018584345.1 Thuja plicata | reverse complement strand
TGTGTGTGTGTGTGTGTGTGTAATTTATTGTTAGATTTTATTATTATTAATATTACTATCATTTTGTTTCAAATTTTATTGTTATGGTTTTTCAAATAGAATTATTTATGTTTAACTTATTTCTAGCACTGTAAGTAGCATAAAATTTTCAGACTCTAATATTGATTTTGAAATATTTTTGAATTTGTCTACAATTTTTAAAAAAATATTTAGAGTTTATGATATTATTCTGTAATATTTTCATTTTTGTTCTACAATATTTTTTTTCCATAAATGGTCAACATGTACATTAGAAAACAATTATGAAAAATAATTACAATTACTTATAATTTTTACATTGTCATAATAGTTGATAACAATAACAATAAAAAGATAATATTATGAATAATAATTTAATAATAAAACAAAAGTCAAACATAAATGTGAAGAATACAATAAAGATCACAAAAACAAGCACTACAACAATCAAACCCATGAAATCGTTGTTAGATCTGCAAATTTCATCCACAGACTGGTTTAGTGGTCACCCTGGTTGTCTCATAAGATTGTGGTGGAGATAGAGAATATTTACTTCTATTAAAAATAAATGTCACTTAATGATGAGAGATTTACTAAAAAGATTGTATAAAGATGATAAATAGTTATTTCAATCAAAGTATTATGAATTGTCATGGTCCTTTCCATTTGAAACATCTTATGCTTAAAGAAACAATCTAAGAAGAGCTTTCAAATTCATTGGAAATCTAAATTGTCTAGAAGTTCAACCAACCAAGGGTAGGGAATTTGCCTAAATTGGGGTCGCTTAACATAATTGTCAGATTAATGCACACGTCGAATAATAAATCGAGTTTGGCATGCATTCCAATGCCTTTATTTAAATATTATCTTCCCTCCAAATTTTCGTATTGTGTAATTAGTTATTATGGTTTTGAAAATTAGTTTATTTATTTTTTTCCTCTAAACTATGTACTAGAATTTAATACTAGACAAAAACTAATCAAAATAATTTTTAAGAACTCATATGTACATACATCTACCCTCGAGATGTTGACTTCGAAATGACCATATTTGGTTCCCTACTAAAATTCAGTTTTCATGTTCCTTATTTTTTTATATAGATATTACTATAAGAGTAACTATTACACCTTGTTTTGGTAGGTCAGCACTATACTAAAGAATATAGTATAATAAGTTCCATATAATATATTATATATATATTACTATCAGAGTAACTATCTCACCATTTTCCATATATATAAGTTCTCTACTAGCATTTTAAATAACTATAAAAAAATACACATGTAGCAAATTATCTATTTGCCACCTCATTGCATTAAATGTAGGTGTAACGATTGATTAATTAATAATGCACTCATTAATATCTTCAATTCCATTTGGATATGAGCTATTGATCACCTCAAGTGAAAAGGATCAACCAGTAGTGTGTACCTCAAATGCAAATATACGAAAACATTACTAATGTTAAATTTATGATTTTGCTTCCACAGCTAAGCACCACGTGGGAATAGAGTGAATAATATGTGGCATAGAAATTAATGCATTCCTAAATTAGATTCGAACATTCGGCCACCACTAATATATTTGGGTTATTACGTGGTCGTGTATTAATGTATGATTCCCAATGCACAACATGCACAAGAGTGCGGGACCTTCCATAGCCACTATGACGTGAAGGATTCGTGTGCTACAATTATCATGTTGTGAGTTGTAAAAGCTAACAAGAATTAAATGCTTCTTAGTAACATGTGTATACCTTAGAGTTTGTGAGCCAATTATAAATTATTACATGAGAAAATATACAAGACACACAAATTAAAGTTATCAAGAAATGGATACGTGTCACAATAAAACAACAATGTATTCATTACAAGCACTATCAAACCATCTATACACTATGAATAGTTAGTATGTGGAAGTAATTAACATGTAGATGCAAAAAAAAATGAGCCATATGCCAAGGAGAAATAAGATGAGAGCACAAGTGGGTGTGTTCTACCTTTTAAGATTAAGTTGTGTGTTGTTCACACACTTAGCACATAGATCATACAATATCAATGACACATAATCAAAGAGAACAACCTTGTGGTGCTAACAAAATATTTGAAGTAGACACTGTGTTGTGAGAGGTGCCTATGTTGGAAGAGGGAAATGAAATGTAACCTAGCATTGGGGATGTTTAATTTGTTGTAATGAAAAATATAAAGTAAGCATTAGCCAATATTAGTAAGTAGGAAAAAATGAAAAATGAAACGTAATTTAGCATTGGGGATGCTTAATGTGTTGTAATGAAAAATATAAAGTAAGCATTAGCCAATATTAGTAAGTAGGAAAAAAGGAAAAATGAAATGTAACCTAGCATTAGGGGTGTTTAATGTGTTGTAATGAAAAATATAAAGTAAGCATTAGTCAATATTAGTAAGTAGAAAAAAAGGAAAAGGGTGAGGAAAAGAAAGAATAATGTAAGGATTCAATTATAAAATTATAATACCAATCACAATTTATTAATCACTTTACACAATGAAAATGACTATTTAATATTGTGCAAGGGTTTTAGTGATAAAATATAAAGGTTAAAACCTTTGCAAACTAGGATAGCTATAATCCCAAGGATCAATTATGCAAAAAAAAATCAAAACATTCTAATGTCCCTTAACATTCATTTTCAATAGAATAGTAGCTATAATATCAAAAAATGTTAAGGAAAAATGTTCCAAATTCTTTAAGCAGTTTGGGATTGCTAAATATGGTGCATATTTCAACGTTTTTTTTTTAATTTCTAAAAAGGAATCAATTGGTTCTTTGCTCCAATTAATTTTAATTGATTGCCCTTATTAAGAGTAATGCAGATAGTCGTTGTCTTCACTGTAAGGTTTAGTAATGAATCTTCTAAGAAAATGGATTTTGTCTAAAGAAAGACTATAGTCCCTCGACTATTTTGGGTTGAAAGATGAGATTGATTTCTCTAAATCTTTCAAGATCTATTTTCACCTCATTCTTGGGTACTATGTGCACAATAACCTTATCTTATGCCACATTTAATATGCACTTTTTAGGATTAAAGAAAATCTTAAAGCTTAAACACTCTATAGGAATGACTCCAAGTTTTTGCAATGATTTTTATCTTTAAAGTACATGATAAGGTGATATTGGTATACCACCATGATTTCACCTATCAAAATATAAAAAAGAAACATTCATTTTCCTTGTGATCATGTACCAATCTAGGAGCTTTTGGGTGGTGTTTATAAAATCAATAATAGAAAAATATTGAAAGTTATTTTTCTTCATATTTTTTATGTTTTAGTATTTTTATTTTTAGAGTCCTTTGAAGTAGAAACTAGTCTATGGACCTCTAATGATTTTTCAAAATGGTTAATACAAGTTCTGTTTTGGAAAAATAAAACTAGATCTCTTCAATATCTTTCCAACAATATGAAGAAGTCAGAATTTTTTACAAGGAACTAGGAATTATGACCCCGCCATGTTGGGGTCCCAAATTTAATCTAGTTTTTTTTCTATTTCTCTATTTTTTAGTAATTTTTGTGCAAATATATATAAACATTAAAATTTGAAGATAATGAGGCAAAGAGAGAATGGATTTATGTTAGATGATCCCATGGTCTACGAGGATGCCCTAGAGAGCGATGTTGACTTGAAGTGTGTTAAAATAAGTGCAGCACATGCAACTGAGACAAGGGTGAATCATTCGTATCGAAACTCTCAAGACCTTTAACCAAATTATCAACTTAATATCATATCGGAAAGATAAACATGAATGCAGGAACATAACACAGTAATCAACACATAACACCAAGGATTTTGATGTGGAAACCCTATTAGGGGAAAATCACAGTGGGGATCAAACCACAAGATGAATGTACTTTGTTAAAAGTACTATACCCTGTTAGGGGTATTACAAAGGGGAATGCACATGCATTAAGGCACACTGCCTAGAGCTCACTGCTCAAATACAACAAGGATCTCAATATCAAGGAAATCTCGCTGCCTTACAACAATCTTTGATCTCAAATCATAAAGGACATACTGTCTATACTCACAAATTGATAAAAAAAAACATCTCTAATATGCCAAAATAGTTCCAATGATGTACAATAATTTTCTGTCTCAAATGCAAATTCCACTCATACCTCTTCTCATGCATCTACATAATCTCTCACTTTCACAATCGAAAATGATTACATATTTATACACATTACACCAATTCATCTCAACTAGATCGACTAGTGACCTAATTAAAAAATATTAACACAATACAACTCAATAAATAATACAATTCATTGAATGTCGGATAAGACATAACAATGATCCATAATAACATCCTCAAACATCCTCCAGATCCATAAATAATGCCACAATCCATTGCAACATGCTATACCACCAAGTCGGCCAAGAACAATAAGAACATCAACACATTACATGAAAAATATTCAATTCTGATTGTACATAATCCAATGCAACAACACAAATAGGAAACGATCAAGAAATATCAGTAAACAACATGAAATACCATGACATCAACAGGAACATCTATGTATCATAAAGCATACTCATCTCTTCACTGTTCATCAGGAACACTAATCAGCAACCATTGTCATAAAAGAAAAATACCTTTCTAGCATCCAAATCACAAACCACTCAAACTAAGGACACAAAATCAAGTCCTTAACTCACCACCAGATTAGAAAAAAGGAATATTGCATAACTGATCCACATCGATCCAATAACTGAAACAATGTCATAGACTGAATAACCAAAATAAAAGTCACTCATAAATCCTTCATAGCTCACTCAAATCAACATGCGAGCCTCTGCCACTTGAGCTGAATTAAGTAAAAACATCCCCAAATACATTACCAGCTTCACAACATCTGATATTCTACATAATATCCATACCACAAAAATTATCTCACTGAACATCTCAGGAACACTATCGCCAATAGTAGGAATATGTTAAATCAATGAGAAAACATTAATGCCAACACATATATACACAATCTGAACAATATCTCAACAATCTCCCCCTTTGGCATTGATGGCAACATATGATGTGAAAAATTAAATCAATGCACAAAGAAATAATATCAACAATACTACCACTATATCAAAACCCTGTCATTAGCGCCTAAAATAGCGCCAATTTTTATTGTATTTTTTCTTGAAAATGAGCCTTTGGGTTGGAGAAAAAGTTGGCGTAAAAGTGCATCTAACCTTTGGCACCGAGTTTTGCACTGGATTTTTCTTCTTGTTTTGCGCCAAATATTGCGTCGAATTACTTCTTGTTTTTCTTCTGGTATGGCATTCAAAAGAGCTTCATTTTTTGCTTCCAAATTGACACCCAATTTTTCTTCCATTATGGGGTCCTTTGTTACTTCTAGTTTGGCTTCCTATTTTGCTTCTTGTGTTGCTTCCAAGTTTACTTTCTGATTTTCCTTCCATTTTTAATTTTGATTTTGCTTCCAATTTTGCTTCTGATACAACATCGCTTATTGCATCTATCTTTGTTTCAATTTTTGCATCTTTTATTGCTTCTGATATTACTTCTATTATTGCATCTTTTATTCCTTCCATTATTACTTCTTTTTTTTCTACCTAAATTGCTTCCTAGATAATGCCAAGTTTTTCTTCTAGTTTGACTACTATTGTTGATCCCTTTTTTGCTCCTAAAAATTCTTCTTGTTTTGCTTCCATTTATTAATTTAATATGTTTTATTTTAATCAATTTAGTCATATATTTAATGATATTAGGGAATGATGGAATTAAACCACCATCCTCCTGCTTGTAAAATAGGTGCTCTTCCATTGAGATACTACCCTTTAAAGAATAATCATACCATACATATACTAGTACTCTCCATTAAACATGATTTTAATTTTTTCCAATCTATAGCTCAAGGGAAACAAAGATTAAGGGGACGATGACTAGTAATACTCTAAAATTAATGGTGAAGTTATAGTGCAGGCAACGATAAAGACAAGAGAGTAAGTTCTTTATGCATTAACTTGCCTAAACATGTTATCATTGTCTACATGAGAAAGACAAGAAAGCATGTACCTTATGCCTTAACTTGTAGGTATTGTCCCTACACAAATGTATTACAATGATGTAGACTCTAGATTAAATGATAAAACCTGACACAAATCAAATTACATGGAGGAGAAACAAAAAGAAGCAATGTACTCTAAATGATGCCAAAGTGATCATATTTTATTCTAATTGAATGACAATAAACAACCAAATAGATTCAAAGAGCCAGAAAACTAGAATATCTTATAGTAGATTATAATATAGATTTTGGACTTCTCCATCAATAGCCAACCTCCAGTCTCTGGTAAAAAATAAAGGATAGACAATGAAAATACTATGCATACCTTGTGTTTACGAAAAGAATCTTCAAGATGTGTCCTAAAGATAGAAAGTTTCTCCTTCAAAAAGTTTTCTTTTATTTTAGTGACATTATCTCCGAGTTGCTTGTATTGATCGTATAAATTAGAAAATTATGAATGATTGAACATTAGAAATCAATGTTGATAAAAATAAATCAATTCTATTTGAAGTCATGCAAAACAAAGAATATGGTCATTGTATTTAGTTAAAAACCCTTTGTATATGACATGTAAACATATTCAAGATAGAAAAGAAATACAAAAATGGTAGTAGCAATAGCTATAACAAATTTCTAGTTTTTGCAGGAACAGTCAACTGCTAAAACTGAAATAATCAGCTTTGTTCTGTCTTGGTTGTAGGAACAGTCAGCTCTGTTATGCCTTGGCCAAAGGAACAATCAAATATGTTCTACCTTGGTTGTAGGAACAATCAAAGAGCAGAGTTCAAATGGCTACAAGAACATTAACACGTATCTATAAAATACACAAGACAAAGACCATAGGTACATGATGACAAGAAACAACTATAAGACAACAAGAAACATTGAAAAAATAATCTCTAAAGATGAAATAGATGCTACAAGAAAAATTAAATGCAGATAATGGATCAGCCAAGACTACTAAAGGACATACATTTAAGTATTCACAATGCAAGGTGACAAGGAAAGATTAAGTTCATTGATGCTACATCAAAAGAAAATCACCATGATGCCTTATTTACAGCTAATACAAAGATAAAAATACTCTACTAAATTTTGGAACATGTTAGATTAATTATTTACAACATCTATTCACCCTTGGAAAACCTCCAAACCACTGGCTATTCAAACTTGTATGCTTTCACTATAAACTACCCTTAAGGCTAGTAGCCCTTACCAGTGAGAAAAATGGTCATAAATTCCAATAAAAATTGGATCTCCCAAAAAAAATCATGTATTATAATACCATTTTGGGCCCCCTTAAACATATCATAAAATTGGGTGGGGTCACTTTGGAAAACACCCTTCAAAATTGGATTTTTCATCTGCTACCACAAGGCCTACAAGAGCAACAAATGATCTATTTTGGTCATAAATTTTTTAAAACACTGATATACAACATCTAAGACCATTTTTTTATTACCCATTTGGGCTTTAAAAAACATATGTCCGACTTAGGGGTGGTTGTTTTCTAACATATGTCTCAAATAATGACTAGTAATTCTGAACATAGGCCAACATTACTGGGTTATCTGCCTAGGCCATCATCATTTTACTCTCAAACAACATTTTTCATGCTTGAAAATTTCAAAATAATTAAGTAAACTCCCAAATAATTCAAAATATTGAATTAGATAAATTCACAGTGGTGGAAAGTATCTCAAATCACCAATTAAGTCTTTAAACCCTCATTGGTAAGGGTTTCATACCCCTATTTCAGTAAAATGGGCATAACTTGCTTGAAACATAATGAAATTCATAAAAAACAAAACCAAATGAAAGATAATTCATTAATATTTCCAACCATACAATTTGAAGGTCATAAAACATCTGTACAAATCTGCATAATTTGTTGCAACCAAACTGCTACTTAAAATCTAGAAATTGCAGCCATGAAAACAACCATAACTTTCAAAATGCCTAATGAAAATCAGTGAAAATTGTTTGAAATGAAATATAATTCAATATTCTACATTACAAAAACAATTTTAGATCTAAATGGCATCATAAAAATGGCTGCTACAGTCACAAGCATGAAGAAAATATAAGAAAATAACTTATTTTTATTGCTTTCCTTCTCAAACCTCCATACAATTTGCCACCACCTCCCTTCATTCAAATTTTCTAACACATATATCCTAATCATTCCTCAAATTGATTCTAACTATTTTTTTAAATGCGTTAACCATTGAATTATACCTTATTTTGCACTTTTGCACTTTTTTGCTTAAAGGCAATATTGCAACTTTTGACAAACTTGACAACATTTGACAAAACTTGACTTATTGAATCAAAACCTTCCCAAAACCTATAAAACATGTAAATAATGACCTTAAAAATTAAATTAGATGTGGAAATATTTACAAGAGTTCATGTCTTTACAATAGAAATGTTGATGTACAAACTGCTTTATATTATAAATCAAAATATACAAGCATACTAAGCATTCAAAGAGTAGTGAAGGTTATAAATCAGAACAGAGATTTGGGTTGTTGATGTACATGACAATGCAATTTTATCCAATAAGTTAAGCATGAATGAGAGCCCAGTTTAGACACAGAGCTTATGACAACAACTTCAATGCATTCAAGGAGAGCATTTTGAACAAAGTATTAAATCACAACATTGCAAGGTATGAAATAGTGGTATTACTATTACAGTTAAGAAAAATCATGATGATGGTTGTTAATCTACAACAACAAAAGATGGAAATAGTTATCATGAAGTAAATCCATTATGCTCCTTTCATCTTTAGTTAGAGGTCATTGTGATTGGAGCAATGTTTATTACCATATCGAACTAAGATATATCAGTTTAAAAGACAATGCAATTCAATTTGAGATAGATAGATGCTATGACATTATTGAGCAAAACACTTGAAAATCTAAAGATTAGACATAAAGGCAGAGACAAAGCATAAGTTTCAAAGTTGTATATGCTTTGAGCATATTAAAATAGTGGTATCTATTAGAGTAAAAAAGTATTTGTATTTTCAATTATTGATTTAATTATTCAGTCACCTTTTTATCTCTAGTTTACTTAAGCTAAACTTTAGGCATGTAATAATTAATTCTTTTATTAATTATTCATGCAACTTAGGTTTCTCCACCTTCTGGTTTTTGATCTCCTTTATAAAGATTGATCTCTTTGTAATTATTATTCCCTCTCTAAATGAATATTTCATTTTTCAGATAATTCTTAGTTTTGTCTCCATTCTTTGCTTTTGTAACAAGTTATTTTGCATACAGTGGATCTTGGTGGTTGAATTCTTCAAATTCTAACATGGTATCAGAGCCTTGTTGTTGCAGCCCGTTCTTAAGTTTTTGAAGATTTTTGGAGCTCCGAGGGTTTCAAGTTTTTAATTTTTTTTGTGTGGATCTGGAGGTGATTTTTTTCAGAGCACTTTGGGCACAAACCGACCTCACGGTTGCGCTCAAAGGCCCAAAACCCCTATTTCTGTATATGGCACTTCCAATTTGGACACAATTGCAATTTGAGGCAAAAAAAAATTGTCTATAGGCCTATTTTGGCATGCATCCCGAACAAAAATTGAGGAGAATTTTTTTTTAAAGCACTGTTTTTTCGGATTTAAAAAAAATTCCAAAAATTTGCATGCTTTAAAAAAAAGCAAACAAACATAAAAAAATCAAAAATCAAAAGTTCAATTTTTTAAAAACTTTTTGCAGGGGTTTGAACCTCACCCCATCTGCACAAAAGTAGGTGGTGGGGCCTCCCCCCCACATGACGGCCAAGCCCATGCGCAAGCATGACCGTCTGTGCTATGTAGGCCCACCTGCCTCGCATTGCACCCAAGGTGCTAAGCCCAAGGCTTTGGTCTAATTTTTTAAAATATTTTTTACCACAAAAATATATTTAGATATCAATTTATTATATATATAATTTTACCAAAACAAATATTCCTTCTTGCATGCACACCCAGTCAACATTGATTTCTCTGCCAAATTTGGCCATTTTTTAGCAGTTCCACCAGACTTGGCGTCATCTCCAGATTTAGTAGAACTTCACCAAATGTAGCAGAGATCTCTTGGATTTTCTTTTTCTTTTCAACCTCTCCTTGGCTTTTTGCTCATAAATGGAGCAAACAAAGGCCTTTTTTGGACTTCCTTATATCGTCAGAAAGATCCTTTCGAGACGGAGATTTTAGTAGGGGTTTGATTTTTTAGATTTTTCTATTTCACTAGCCTTTTTTCTAGTCAAAGAGAGGGCTTCTTTTTTGTGCTTCCAGGCCTCCACAGTTTGCATACAGAGTCCATTTTTTGCTCATGAATAGGCGTCATATTTCTCTTGAAGAGATATTCTCATATCTGAGACTATTTTTCAGAAACAATTGTTCAGGTATTTACCCATTCATTATGAATATTTTATTGCACCGTCTATCCTTCTAGCCTCTCAATTTGTACTCAGGTTTGGTATCTATCTTTGTGGGGGATGTTTTCTTTTTTCTAGCATTTATCTCAGAAAAACTAGAACACTCAAAAACACAACACAAACCCTTCTGCATCTTCTGTCTAGTTTTGAAATATACCTAATCATTAATCAGTCAGAGCAGTGCAACATGGAATATTCAACATCAGTTGAGCTTCTCACTCCACATAATTTCCATTTGTAGAAATCTCGTATGACTAGACTTCTTTGGTCACGCAGGTTATGGTCTTGTTTGGATACTATTCAGTTGGTTTTGACTCATCCTTACGAGGTCATACAACATAGAAACAAGATGGATGAGGCTATGGGTGCAATTTCTCTATATGTTTCAGACAATTTTATTTTTCATCTTGATGGTTGTGATACTCCTCTTAATATGTCAGAGAAGATTCAGACTCTCTTTGGCATAGTCAATGAGTTCAGGACACTTCAAATTGAGGCAGAATTGACAGCTTTGGGTCCTGAGTCATTTCCTTCTATTCAAGATTTCTTGATGAAATTCAAATCTATTGGATCTATCTTACAAGGTTGTGGAAAGAATAAGACAGATACATAGTGCATTTACCTAATTCTTTCTAAGCTTCATGGTCCCTATTAGATTTTTTATTATACCTTCCATTCCACCATGGATACTTTGGGTCCACAATTTTCCATGCCTAGATTTGATTCTCTCACATGATCACAGAACCATAAATTGGTAGCTCACCCATCTTCTGGGAACTAGGAGCAGAAAAAAAAGTCACCAACCACTTAATCTAGGAAGAATTCTAGTTTTCAGCACTCCTTTGGCCCACCTTCTCCTAAGGGGGGAAAATCGAAGATAGAAAGACCTAAGTGTGCTTATTGTAAAAATCCCAATCATGATGAGTCTTATTGATATGAGAAGAAGATAGATGGATATGAAAAAAAAATTTATGATTTGAATGCTCTTTTTCAAAAGAGAAACATTGAAATTCCTTCCTCTAATTCTCGTAGATCTTCATCATCATCATCATCATTCCAAAGAGATACATAGGACAAAGGAAAGGGTCATGCATTATGTGCAACCTCTATTCCACACTCTTCTAGATGGCTACTAGATTCAGGTGCTTCACACCATATGGCATCTTCTCAGGATTTATTATCTTCTTTTGTGGCTTCTCCTACCCCACACATTTTGATGGGAATAACACTATTATGAATGTATGTGAGAAAGGTTCTATTGACATTGATGATGGTGCATTCCATTATGTACTATGTCTTCCATCTTTTTCCTCTAACCTTCTCTCTATCTATCAAATTACTCACAGTGGGACGGGGAAGACAGTTGAGTTTACACGAGATTCAGTGCACATCAGAGACAATGAGAGGCGATATTGTTACAATAGGGATAGTTGATCATTCTTCCCTCTTGTACTCTTTCTCTCACTTTGGTCCACCATCTTCACTGTCGGAGTCTCACTCTCTTTTTTCATGAGAGTCAATTAAGGTGCAGTTGGATCACTTAAACTTATGTGATGTTCCTAAGATCAGTGTTTGACTTTTCCACCACCACATCCTGTTGAGTTTACAATTGTTCAGCATGATTCCTCTTCAGCATTACTGGACATTTTCTCTCCATGCATCGAGCCACCTATTCCACTTATTGAGGCAATATCAGAGGACATTCATCTCCTCTCAGATGATAGATTCAACACATCTATTGGCCCACCTTCATTAGAGATTCCATTACATGAGTCTCATGTGTTCTCTTTTCAGCATCAGCTAGGCCTTGCAGTTTCTCCTCACATTCAGGGGTTTCTTCTTCTTTTTCCAATGACTTTGTTTCTTCCACATTGGAGCCACATTAGTCTGATCATAGACATAGGGGTTCTATCATTCTTGGGGAGATTTGGAGTATCGATCCTCTCTCATGGGGGTCAGTTGTACTTATGATTTTGAGAGAGTCTCTTGAGCCATTTCATTTCTGTATGTTTTTTCTCTCTTTTTGGAGTAGATTTTTTCCCATGTGGTTTTATCTAATTCTCCACTTTACAGAGATTTGGTTGTGATTAGGTACCTAATCAGGCCTTATTGTCGGGACCCAAATTTCTTGCTTTCAGTAGTTGTTTCTAGGTTTTTAGCTTCTCCCTAATTTTATCTTAAGGGGGGGTGTTAGAGTAAAAAGGTATTTGTATTTTCACTTATTAATTAAATAATTATTGATTTAATTATTCAGTCACCTTTTTATCTCTAGTTTACTTAAGCTAAAATTTAGGCATATAATAATTAATTATTTTATCAATTATTCATGAAACCTAGGTTTCTACACCTTCTAGTTTTTTATATCCTTTATAAGGATTGATCTCTTTGTAATTATTATTCCTTCTCTGAATGATTATTTCATCTTTTAGATCATTCTGAGTTTTTTCTCCATTCTTTGCTTTTTTAACAGGTTATTTTGCATACAGTGGATCTTGGTGGTTGAATTCTTTGAAATCTGACAGTATCACCAACTTTATCTGAATGAAATAGCACGGTGTTGCTAAAAAATTATCATTACAAGGAATGTCAAACAATGCTTCAAGATAGATACAAAAGATGAGGTTATAGAACATTTAGAAGTTACAATTAAGGGGCTTTATTACAATGATTTTCAAAGTCATCTTGACGTTACATAAGTTTGACAGTCAGGTATATGGAACAAGATTTTGAAAATAAACATGTATCATCATCTTACTATGTGGGTGTTTTATAATAAAGGCATGAAAATAAATCTTGAAATATCATTGTGTTGTAATGGAGTAAAAGAATAATAGTTCACAAGAGGATGCATGTTGGTACAATAACAACAATAAGTGTTGCAACAATGATGACTATGGATTAAAATCATGAGTAATAACAATGCTATAAACTAAGAACAATACAAAATACATGGGTTTTATCTATTCTTAGAATGAGTTACAATTTTTTGACAAGAAATCAATAATAAAGTGAGAGATTCGTGTCCAAAGAGCATACGATATGATAACACCAGAAATAGTATGTTATAACTTGACGGTGACAGTTTCAGTTTGTGGTTTTTGTGGAAGGAAAAAGAATGCATAGTGCTCAAAACACAACTACAAGAACAATGGTTGAGAAAATAAAATAATAAGGTTTTCAATATGAGAGCCACGACCTACAAATATTTGTACATGAGACCCTTAAGAGGATGTAACAACATTTATACATAGATATAGAGTTAAGTTATAAATCTTCAACATGCTTGTCAACATATCACATGCCCATTGTTTCAACAAAGTTTTAGAAAGAAGAGGATACAGAGATATAGAATCCACAACCACAAAGGGAAAACCTCAAGTGTGCCACATTTTTTAACCATAGTCAATATACTCAAGATCTGTAGAAAAATGAAGGAGCCATGACCGATATTTTAAAACAAACATACATTAGTGCCATCATTTCCAAATCTTGTTCATACAAAAACATCACTCATGACATGAGAACTATGATTTTCTTTCTTCTAAGGAAAAAAATTATATCAAAGGCATGCAAAATATATATACTAGGGTTTTGAGTTACATATACACAGCCTATAGATTTAGAATAAAGCCCTCATTTCTTTAATCAACACAATTTATAGAAACAAGGAAACCTCATGGATCACAAACTAATGCACACAGGAACAAAGAGATTCATATGAAACAAGATACATGGTGGAAAGAACAACAAGAATTTAAATTTTTAGCATGTGGGTCCCGATAAGGGTTTTAGAATTTAAAAAATGCTCAAAACATAGTGAGTGACCGACATAAAATTAGCATGTTGTTACAGAGGGGTTTCATTTCTGAGAACCGCAATTATATTAAGCTTTGAGCCATAATAAAATTTCAACTACAAAACTGGTGGATCAAATCTTCAAGCTTCAGTAGTCTTCAAGGAAAGTCGTAACAATAAAATATTAGAAACCCTTGTTGAGCACAAAGCATGAAGAAAAAATAATGAATTAATATCTATTGAGATCACTATCATGTATGATTGGTGAGAAAGAAAAATATAAAGCAAAAGACAATTTCGTGATCAGCTTTGGAAATCACTATCATAGTAGTGATTCAAAGAAACTATATTAACATTCATGAATGAACAAGCTGGGTTATATACTCAAAAGTACATAAAAAAACAAAATTTAAAATTGAGAGAACAATGAAAGACCACTACTCATTATTCTTATTACATGAAAAGAAAGTAAATGCTCATGAATATTAACATTGCTTGTACAAGTATTGGTTGCAAAATAAACTGTGCATACCTGATTAGCATAAGTTCATTGAAATGAGCTTTTGTCTACATTAACCTATCAAAAGAAAGTAACATGCTCATAATTATCAAAATAATTTACCAACATTTGGAACTTCAAATATAGAACACATCATAAAATAATTTCTTTAATAACATTTCATATAATAGCTCATTAAAACAACAACTCAAAACATTTGAACATAGAATACAAGCATTACAATAAATGTAATGTAGAATAAAAGCATTATAATAAATGTAAAACTAATTGATTGGGACATGAAAATATATAATTACTATTGAATTCTTTTTTTTCTGTTCTTTGGTGAACAAAATGATGCAACCACAAATCCTCTACAACCTTCATGTCGACTAGTGACATGATTTCTCACAGGAAAACATAGGACAATTTTAAGAAATTTAATTGTTTGACCCCTTAAAACTCAAAATGAATTTTTTTGGAAACAATAAATTTTGTTCATAACATCATTATCTTACTCCTCACCAATTTTTAGGGTCGCACTAGTTTTTATTTAGCCATACCACTATTTTCTTGGTTACAAGTTCTGGGAAACATTTCTGAACATGGCATTATCACGAAAATTGACATAACTCACTCATTTTTATATGAAATTACCTCAAAATTGAAAAAAAAAAAAAATAGACTTGTATACATTTCATTTGGGTATGGTCTCATACATTCATGTGTCTGTACACTTTTTTACTATGCGTGTAAAGTGACTATAACAGTAAAACATCAAAAAATAGTGAAGGTTTCACAGACAAAGTTTTCTTTCTTTTAATCTTCTTCAAAAAAAACCAAAAAAATCACTTCTCAACATTTACATGGGCTATTTAAATCCATTATAATTCATTCAACTAATGGCAACCCCTTTTTTAACCTTCTAGCTACCCAATGACTCTTCGCATTCCAAGTTGCACTCTTGACATTTTAGACAATGAGAACTTATAAATGATTTTGCAAATTTTACATAATGATTCAAATGAACCCATAATTTTCCTTATTACATAAAAAAATGGTCTCAATAGACCTTATTAAAAATACAAGACTCAAAAACTCACTAAAACCTACCACTTAACTATCTTAAGCAAACACCAAGGTGTTGGTGCTCTTGCACGACAAAGATAAGCTAGATCCTGTCAAAATAAAGATAGGAATAAAGGCCATAAATAAATGATTAATCATTTCAATATCATAAGGATTCAAAGGGATTGTCATATATGATTGGTGAGAAAGATAACATTAAATAAAAATACAATTTCGTGATAAGCTATTGAGATCACTATCACAGTAAGAAGTCAAAGAAACTATATTGACATTAATGAATGAACAAACCAATTATATACTCAAAAGTACATAAAAAATAAGAATTTAAAACTAAGAGAGAAATGGAAGGCCACCATTTGATTATTAGATGCAAAGAAATTAAATTCTTACCAATAATAACATTGCTTGTACAAGTATTGGTTGCAAAACAAATTGTTCATACCTGATTATCATAAGTTTGTTGAAAGGGGCCTTTCTCTGCATTAAGATGTCAAAAGAAAGTATGAATATGTATGAAAATGTTGAAATGATTCACAAAACATGTAATTAATTAAGATTCATCCTTGGTTTTCAATATTGAATCAAAAAAACCACCATTAATCTACTACTACTTCCTATACTGCAGGAAATTGATAAGTGATGATTTTAAATGTATGTGAAAGGTTTGAGTCTTCAAGAACTATGTATTATTACCTAATAGAGTCGTATGTGGCCACTAAAACAATAAACAAGAAGTTGCAACAAAGTTATGATATAAAGTAAACATATATACTTAAAGATCCTTCATCAAATACATAAACATTCATATGCAACACAAAGAAGACCAATACAAATACTAGCTTGCATTGATTTAAAATACTACAACACTTAAATTACTGTTTTCTTTCATTTTAGTAGCAAAGTAGTTGGAAGAAGAAGGAAGAATACTTTTAATTCTGAAATATTTGTGTACGTTCTTTCCTTTGATGTTTTTTGTTAATGCTTGTAAGAATCTGACAACATCACATTGTAACAGTCATATCTCTTGATAGAATGATGCAACCAAAAATCCTCTAAAGCCTTAAAAAAAATATGTAATAAACTCCCTAAACCTTCAATAAAATATATGTATAAATATTCCAACGCTGAAAGGCACTCTAATAAACAATTTCTTGTCAAAACCCTCATCCATAGGAAAGTTTTTAGAAATTGAGTTAGTTGACCCCATAAATCTCAAAATGAATTTTTCTAGAAAGAATAATTTTTTTTCATGACATCAATATATTTGTTCTCACGAATTTATAGGGTCGTAATAGTCCATATATAGTTGTACCACTATTTTCTTTGGCTGCAAATTATGGAAAACATTTTTGAACAGGGTGTTGTCACTAAAATGGACATAACTCATTCATTTATACATGAAATTACCTCAAACTTGAACCAAATAAAACTAGACTCACATATCTTTCATTTGGGTATGGTTTCATGTACTCATGTGTCTGTACAGGTCTACAACATGCGTGCAAAGTGACTATAATAGTAAAAAATCAGAAAACAATAGAGTTACAAAAAAATAGTGTTTGGATTCTTATAAATTTCTCTTCAAATTCACCATCCAATCCCCTCATTGGACCAAAATGGGGAAGTTCAAAATTTTTACAAACTGAAATCCAAAGGTCATACAAATTTGAGTTCAATGACCTTTCACCTTCCAAGAAGTTGCAAACTTAAGAAACAACTTTTACAATTTTGATGACAACATTTCATTTTTTTATCATGACACTGCAAACATAAAACATGACAAAAGACCTTATAAATGAACTTATTACATTAAAATGACCATGTCCATGACATTAAATCCCTATTACATATTAAAATCAAAATTTTGAATTAGGTTCTCATGCACCATAGATAATCAATATTCATCATGGAGCAACAATTATAATAAGAGAATGTCAAATTTTTGTTTATGGTAGGTATAACAGAAGGTCTATGGTAACAGTCATGAAACCAAAGAAAGTAGGTAGGAAAGAGAAGTGAAAAATAAGGGAGGTTTCACCTTGGAATAATATTACATATAATGAATTTATTATTTGACATAGTCGACAATATTGTGACAATAGTTGCCCATATAGGCCTATTGACCAACATGACTCCACAATTGAAGTCAAACCCACACAGATGGTCCATAGGACCTCATTTATGACCTTGAAAAAAATAAAAACATAAAAGACTCAAAATTATACCTCATGGAGGAATGATGACACATTGGGTGCCCCTGCACCATACATGCAAGAACATTTTTTTTGATATTGCTCACTAACCCTTTACAAAAGAATATGTTTACAAAAACTGACATGTAACCCGGCTTCCCAAGTCCCATAAATGAAAGGCCATTTATGAATAGGCATTTATAATTAAAATATTTGTAGTTTTGGAATAAAGTGCATGACCAGATTCTTTGTCTTCTAATGAGCCAATTTGAGGCTAGATTTCACATTGCTCTATGGATAATTTCACAACATTTGTTACTTCTCTGTTTGAAATTTTTGTGTTAGTGTACATGTGAACTAAAGATATTATATCACTACTCAAGCTACTAGTAGATGGACATTATTCATCATATGACATAGGCTCACACACATATCTTACTTCTTATAATTTTATGCACTTAGGGTACACAAAAGACATTGTTGGTGGGATATGGCGTTGAGTGTTCTGGCATGTTGAGGGGAAAAATGGGACCATTACAGGGTAAAACCACACAACCAGACGTGTTTGCGGTGTCAGTTCCTATCCATGATAAATAAAATGTCATATAGGCTACCTGACAACTTTTTGCTGAGTACATCTGACAATTTTTGCATGAATCAAAAAATAGCTACCCTCCAAAAATGACTCTAAATCTTCAAAAAATGATAAAATTTATTATATAGGTTCTTAACATGACCCTATAGGTTCAAACGGATCATGCACAAGTGTCACTATTTGCAATAAATGTTGAAATTAATGGGAAGTAGTACTGACATGGGAGGGGTGAATCAGTACCTCTAAAACTTTTAACACCTTTCACAATTCATCATTAGTAATCATTCAATTCTGTATTACCAACCATTATTGTTATTCTTTCTTATGCATGTATTGTTTGTTCACAATCTTTAATAGTTTTC
>MU216779.1:77044-104875 GCA_018584345.1 Thuja plicata | reverse complement strand
TAGCCTACAAACAGGCAAACCTTATAAAACAATGTGATTATCAGGTAGGACCAGCTTCCATATACTAGAATTCCATACTATGCTGCCAATATCCATGCAATATTCATATGATCTACTTTGGTTAGTAAGCTTCCTGAACATAAAACAGTTGACACGTGGAATCCAATATTAGCCTTAAGTACTCACCATGTGCATTTCCTGCTTTGTTAATTTGCCTTCAATTGACAAACTTGGATCACTAGGCAGCTTTTCAAAAGAAATATTATCTGAGGAATGGACTGCATCCGATATTTCAGCTTGAAGCATTTCAACAGCATCTCTGCAATGAGCAAAATCACCAGGACATTATGATGAAATTTTAAACAATTGTAAAAATCATAAAAGTGTTTCATGAAATTTATATTGAATGTCATTAGAAATAACTAAATAAAGGAACCTTCAAAAATAAAATCCTTCAAAAACAATTCCATATGCATCTTGGAATAATTAAGAATCAACATTCATATATGTTGTGAAATGTCTTGAGTCTCAAAAATTTTGATGACCATGATTTTGTTGTCGAAACGTTTGTGTACAAAATGAAAGGTTTTGTTCACTAGATCCAACTGGCATCAGTTTCTAATAAATTTAACAATTGAAATGCACATATAGCATTCAGTGAAGATAGTAGACCTGCAGACATGAAGAGCTTTCCTCATATCCCCTGATGCAGCAGCAACTTTCTGCAATACCCCGGAACAATTTTTTAAGAAAATGCGGATTTTCTGGTGCTATAATAAATATTTTCAATCACAAAAACATATCATCAGTTGCCAAGCTCCTTATGAAATCTAAAGGAGAAGCAATTATGTTATTATCAATATTGTCACATTGTGTGCTAGCATGAACTATTGAAGAAATGATCTCACAATGCAGATCACTTCTTTCTAAGAAAAACTTGAACTAGATGAAATTTTCTTATTCTACATTTCTCTTTCTAGGGATGTTATTAAGGTTATTTTGCTGCATTATAGTATCAAAAGCATGAAGACAATTAAAAACTGCTAATGTTCTCAAATATCCTCAACAAAAGCTCATATAAACCAATTTTCCATTGAATTTGGGAGAATGAATGCCATTTTGAGTATTAGATTGAAAATACAACATATCAGAGGAGATCACAAGAAGTGTTAAAAGGATAGTTATGTCCAAGAAAGAAAAATAATGATACAACCCTGGTATTCGAGTGAATGTTAAAAGAAACGAGTAGTGCCCCAGGCATTTCTAGCTTTAGAGGCTAACTATAAGTAGAACTCAACTGCTGGAATCATACAGTTGCTAACAGGGCCATACTAATCAATCCATAAATGAAACATCAACTAGCACTCAATTTTTGCCTTGCATACTTCATAGTTGAAGTGTAGAGTCCTACACCATCTATCCTAGTTGCTGTCATCTAATGTAATATAGCTATAGTGGCACCTTACTATGGAATTGTAGGAAGCCTGCAAAAGAAAACTGTGTGGGGCATGGATAAAGACATCACTTAGAGGACTTCAGTCAAGCATCCATCACACATTTCTTTTAATTAAGATAGATAAACCAAAAGTTTGATGGGTGATTGTTGTGATTGTAAGTTTGACCGGTGACTGTTGCGATTGTAAGCTTGACAAATGCCACTAGTAATCTGGCTGCCAATTCAGAAACTGCAAGAACCATTACAGAGAAAAATAAAGGCAGATCCCAATCAAATTTGAAGGCAAATTCAGTGAGAGGACCAGCATTACTCAGGACTCAAAACAGATTCAAGACTTGCCAGACTCGAGAAAGATGATTTCCAGGCAGATTAGAGCAGATTCCTAGTGTAGACAAGAAAAATTGGGCAACGACATGAAGGAACCCAGGCAAACATTGACCAAATGCATTAATGAAAAAAAAGCAAAACTGCATGCCTACCTTGAAATTCAAAAGTTACTGCAACATAAATTCTAATCACAAAGCTCTGCCCTGGAGACATGCCTGTTATGATTATTGGCGTCGTTCATGAACCCGCTCTAAATACAAGAATGTGAAGAACACATTTATAGAATTACAGGGACTCAACAATTCCTTCACTCTATAAATCATTACAGATTTCAGCATAAAATAGGTCCTAATATAGTTATTGAAATCCCTTTTCAACTTTATACAAGCAAAAGCAATAATCTAAAAATTCAATTGGAAGGCAAATACTTAAAACTCTTCATACAAGGATTATAAAGTCATTTCATCATTGGCATGTTCACTTCGCAATTTGGCATATGAGATAGTTTTCAGCCAAAATTAGGGAGGTCCTTGGAGTTGATTAGTTTGAAAACCTTCAAAGCCTATATGTTTGATCTGCCTCAAAGACATACTTGCATTCTTCGTTAACTTTAGGAGTGAATGCATGGCTTCAAATTAACCAGGCTGCATATTTTGACATGTAACAAAAGTGAAAATAATTGTACATTTAAATGACAAAGGCCACAATTATAGCATATATTCTTTTGTTTCGTCGAAAAGATAAAGTCTTTCCACGTAAATTGTTTATCCAAAAGGGAACAGAACTCACCCTTGCACAAAGCTCCAATGCCTGAGGTTGAAAAGCTTGAAATGGAAAACCCTAAAACCAACAAGACATTAATAAGCTAGGAGAAGCTTCAAAGGCATTGGCCCAATATACCATAAAAATGTTTATTAAATACAAAACGTTATAGCAATAACATTATTTACTGTACTTCTGACAAATATCTATCAAAATGCATTTGAACAGTTACCAGCAGAAAGGATGCAAAGCAACTCAAATCACAATAGATTACCTTCAATCTTTGCTGAAGTATCTTAAGTATCTGATCTTTTGAATATGCACGAAATGTCATAACAAGAGGTTTACCTGGCAATTCATACATTTAATAATAAAGTTGGTATCAGAAAACAAAACACCTACGAATGTAAAAATGAGGCAACATTCTATATTTCATGATAGAAAACCTTTGATCAATGTTGGCAATCAAGTGTTTAATTATGATAGCATGCATTTTATTATCTACAAAGATGTGGGACATGGTAAAATCATTTCCTTGTTAATAAATCAGTTCATCATGATTTGACATTTTATAGATAAAATTACAAGATTAATACAATTCATAGTTAGGAATGAGAAAACTGCATATTCCACAGTCAAAGCTGTTTTTAAGGATTGATAAACCCAAAACTAAGCTTTTGATATCTGTTATTCTAAGAATTCCATAATTTATCGGGGTTTAATCAAAGTCCGAGTATAAATTTTCCATTTGTGTATGTTGATTTAGTTAAAACAGATAGAAATACCAAGAGCTCATACAATTTAGAGACTGCAACTTGGGAAGAAACCGATCAGTCAAGTCTATTGCATTTGAAATTCCTGCAGGAAAGAGCAGAAAAGTATTAATTCTATGAACAATTCTGTAGAAACTTTACAGAAGATATCATTACCCTGCAGCAATAGCTAAACTGAAGGATTGGCTTACCCACTCCTGATCAACTTACCAATTAGCATACATTGTGAATTTGGCAAACTAGGAAGCCTGAAGAGATCATACAGAACCAATTGATCTCGACTAATAAGAAAATCCATCTCATCAACAATCAGCAGCCTTTTCATAAGAAAACATAGAAGACTACAGTAAGAAGCTACATTTTAAAAAGATATGGAATCCCAACAATAACAATGACACATGAATATATCATTCTCAAAGTTAATGGTAACTGATAGAATTGAATGAATGCTTGTAAAGCAAACTGATGTCATCTCATATTGATATTTGTATTGTCAAGGTTCAAGAGACAAGTTGCACAGGTGGAAAAAATAAGACTGAACAGATGCAAGGAAAACTAAAAGAAATGCTTTGCACAGGTGATAACAACATTACTCACGTCATCTTTAATGCATCTGATTTCTTCTTCTGGCACAATAAACTTTTCAACTCTTCAAAGGGTGAGCTATATGGAGAGTTCTTTTTCCTTCCTTGGCACTGTTCTAGTATCTATTAGAAACAGTTCCAGCGTATAAGATATTAGAAACTGCATACCAATCTTGTACAGTTCAAAGTTTTGATTTAGATATTATTTGATACATCTAAATCTGCTGTAAATGTATACTGACAAAGTCATATTTTAGGGGGAAAAATCTTATTTTCTATTATACTCACCCTTTTGAATATGTCTGAAGTGTTTGTCAAGGAAGTACAATTAACAACCACCGAAACTGGGGGAGGAATCCTAGCCTGCTCATGTGGGAATGCAAATTTCAGAAAGCAAGTCACAACTGAATTGACTGAATTCTCATCAGATGTTTCTTAAAAATGCTATAGACATTTTGTAATATACAATTCACATAAAATTGGATTATACTGAGACAATAGAAAGTCATTACAAAACCGCGAAACATGTTCAGGAACTGTTTTATTCTTCAGTGGAAACCTTTTATAAATTATAACAATATATTCAGTATCCAGCTCACAAATGATAGCAAGGAACTTCAATGCACCTCTTTAGCCCATTCCACAGAAAGTGATTTAACTTTCTCCAATAGCAAAGACTTTCCAGTTCCTGGGCATCCACATACATACAAACTTCCAACATTTTCTTTTTCTATACATGTCTTGCAGAAATCAAATAACTTTTTCTGCTCTTCTTCACGGCAGATAAGTGATTTTGGCACTTCAGACAAATGCAAAGCTGTCTTCACCGCAAGAATATGTGAGGGATCTGCAATAAAAAAAAGATTGAAACATACTATTTTACATATATTCAGAACAATTTCAAGATGTTACTTTTAAACTTCAATAACCAAAGACACAAGATCTGTTAAAGACTCCTACATCTATGAGGAAGTGCAATACCTGTAGGATTCCAAATTGGTATTTGGTTGGTTAAATTATTTAGTTTCTTTCTTGGAGACTTTGGAGATCGAGAAACATCAGCTTCCACTCTAGTTACCTATCAATCAATAACTTACAATTAATTATCTTCTGAACCCAAAAAATACTTTCCATACTTCCACATTTCACACTTTCTTTGGCAACTACTCTTACAACTGAAGCAGAATGACCTAGAGTCCGGGAGACATTCTAAGGATACCACTCTAATTTGTTAAATTAGGATGTTATACATAGAAACAAACTGTAAAACAGCATCAGAAACAGAAATAGCATACTTAAACTCAAAAGTAAGTTTTACCATATGTAGATTGCACTCTCTTGAAAGAGATCAGTAATTGTCTTTATTGCCTATCAGTCTCAAACTTTAGATGAATGTCCGGGGAAAAAATTGATTCAGCCCTATAGACATTGAAATTCTAATTATATGTTCTCTACATACCTGACAAACAAGTTTGCCCTGCCTGGTTGAGCATTGATCGATAGGGAACAACATTTTCCAGTTCAAAGCCGGGATGCAGAGAAATCATCAATTTATAGGTATCCGCAATCATTGACCCGGGGATCGCACCTAACCTCAAGAGAAATCAACTAAGTCCTGCATATGGATAAGCCTAATAGTTTCACTTGTACATGCCTCAAACATGGGCTCGCCTTGCCCTACTGGACCATCTCAGGAACAAATTCCGTATAACTCTAAGACCCTAGCAGGTTTCAAACCCTAGAAGTACCATAACTGAGATCCCACCCAGACAACAAAATGTACATGGTGCCTTCTTTTCATTAAAATTTGTTTAATAACAAAATACCTTTTGAGCTGTCATAGGAGTAGTTGTCAAATGGTAAAAGGGCGCGTTTGTAAAGAGTAGATTTTCCATGTAATGCTAAGTTGTGTGTTTAGATTAGTAAACTTCCACATCCCGGAGGTATTTTAACCTAGAATCCTTCCTAGCATGTAGAGAATCTGCCAAAAGGGCTAGTGAAATGCCAAATGCATACGCTAATAAAGGGAATAATGCCAAAGAGAATGTGTAATTGTACAATATTGAAATACTGATAAATGAGAGAGTATTGAAACTAGATGCCATGCAATCCTATCCAGAAACATTTAACGAATCAAGGCACTGCTGGCAGACCATTTTAAAACATAAGTATAAACTGTAAATAAGCATGCTAATGATAAGAACAGAACTAAAATCGAACATGAAATTGAACTGTGTCGTAATATGAATAAATGATAATGTGGAGCATTGGAGAAAAATGCATCACTGTCTCAACGCAAAAGTCTTGCAGGAAGTTCAAAAATTAAAAATAGTGAATGAATAAATTGGGCATAACCCTTTTAACTCACCTTTTTCGGTGACCTGGTGCTACCAATACCATGTGTCTGAACGTCGGACGCCATGTTCTGCTTGTTCTCCTTCCCAATAGTGCCCTTGCAAGGACTCCTTTTATTTTCTATATTCTCCCCATTCGAAAGAACCCCATTTTCAGATCCTTGTAGGTTTAGACTGCGACGAACTCTACTGGGACTCTTCTCCATTTCCAAATCTGGTCTCGAGCGCTTTGATTTGGGTGTGGTGCATTCCTCTTCCAGATGCCGCAAAGGGCTTTCCCTGCAGCGCTTCAGCCCTAGCCCATTGGAGTTAACAACAGTTGCTGGGCTATTAAGCCTAGATGACCTTCTGGGTGTCATCTCTATTAGGTTTTTAGAGCAGCTCGACAACCGGCTAGGGCTGGATTTGAGGGAGGAAGTTGGCACCGCCATGATCATTTCACAGAACTCTATTTAGTGTCCTAATTCTTCTGTTTGTGTAATATAAATCTCCAAAATAAAATTAATAGTTGGACGAAATAAGAGTAATTGGCTTCGCGATGGCGGGAAATACAAGCTCACAGATATTTCGATCCAGTCCGCCATTTGGCGGGGTTGTGAAAATTTTAAAAACGGAGAAGTTTCCTTGTATTTCGTGTTAGCAGTTAACGGTCAATTGGGTGGCTCCCATTTCGCGTAAATAATTGATTTGATTTATTTTTTTGTGAGGAGTCTTGAAAAGTGAGTGTGTCGGTTTCGGTTTTATTTCATTCGTGATTATTCTTTTTAAAAAACAATTAAACATTTAAATAAAACAAGTGTTACCTAATGATTAGCTTTGACTACTATAATATGTTTTTAAATTACTTTATATAGTTAAATTGTGTTTGTTGCCATTATAACATGCTTAAAATTAGTAATTTGTTAAATATTGTGTTAGTTGTCAATGTAATAACATAGTTGTTATTGTACTAATTATTGACATAGCTATGCAACTTCTACAAGTTTGGTAACAATTTCTGACAGAGTTTTGCAACTCTTGCATTTTCCCACCTATATTTTCAAATTGTGCCTGGCCATGGTGGCAGATCTTAGGGGGGACTCTGCCTTCCCCTAGCCTGACCCCCCTTCAAATATGGACAAGATTCGCACCGCACATCCCATTGTAGAGGCACATGGGGTTTCTATGGATTCCTCGATTGGTGCTAAGGACCTTTTTAGGGCCTCTACCTCCAACAATAATCATGACATTGTTGCAAATGGGACCCTCAAGACATATCGGAAGGGAGCCCTAGTAGGTTTGAACAACAATGCCTTGGAATTTATCCTCCCTGAGATTGCTCAAATCAATGTGGGAACGAAAATTAACCTTTCGGATGCGGTTGTGGACAATATCGTCTCGACAATGCATTTGGCTTTGGTTGGACGTTTCTTTGCTTTCAGAACCACAATAGACATGGTTCATAGGTGGGCGATCGGAAGATGGAAGCTCAAGGGCAGCGTTAGCATTTCTGCCATGCCTAGAGGTTTGTTCCTATTCAGATTTACCTCTGAAGAATATCTTATATATGTTTTGTCTAGTACCTAGGTATATGGAAAACACACCCTTCACTGGCTAAATGGAACCCTGGTTTGACCCTGTTGCATATTGAAAAGAACGGCCCCAGTTTGGGTTTGTATGTCTGGCATCCTGCTCGAGTTATGGGATGAACAAATCTCCTGGTGGGTGAGAAACCCCTTCGGTCTATATGTCACAGCTAATACAGTCACTCTTACCAAGACAAGGTTAGTCTTCATCTGTTTCTATGTGAATGTTGCTATTAATAAATCTCTCCCCGGTTTCATTACCTTAAAGTCTAAATGGGGTAAATGGACTTGGGCTTTAGTATATGAAAATGCATCCCTTTATTGTCAAAAATATGCTAAACATGGTCATACTATTGCAGAATGCAGAGCTCTGGTTCCAAAGGAAGCCAAAATGAAAGGAATAAGCTCCACCCCACCTACAGTGAACAATGTCAAGGAGCTTCTTGAGCCCAATAATGAAAATAATATCTCAAACCCTAAGGGTTTGGGAGATAATCCATTCACTGAGGGCTTGTCAAAGTTGATTAAATTCCCAAAAGATATCAAGAGTAAGGAAATGAAGATGTGGTCCCAGGATACCATGGAGGAAGGTGAAATTATTTCACAACTTTAGGAGAATATTGTCACTTCTCATATTGAAGTTAAACCCATCTCTCTTATAGTTGATGAGAATCTATATGCGGGTTGTCCCTCCCCTGGCATAACTTTTCCTACTAACAATTGTTGCCAGAATAGCTCTGTTATGACTGTTACAGAGGTTTTTCAACAGTGTGACTTTGGGATTACTACCCATGTTAATCCTAGGAAAATACCTATTATTGCTCCCATTTTCTCCCCTCAACATTCTTTGGGAGATATTGTGGTGGAAGAATTTACTAAGTTGGTGATTTCTACCCTTGATGGTAAGGATGAATCCTCTGTTGCTCAAAATGTTGATGAGGACAAAGAAGAATAACATACTCAAAAAATAAAAACTAGAATCAAGAAAATAGATGTTGGATCAAAAAACAGGACTGGGAGACCTTCTGAGAGGTTGTCAAGGCAGAAAGCTGCTGCTAGGGATATTTCCAATGGTAGGCAATCAACCCTAGATGCAACCCACTATAATAAAAATGAAGTTCCTATCCTAGAATATGAGAGGACTAAATAGTCCTAAAAAATAATTTGCCCTAAAGCAATGTATTATTGATCTCAAAATTGACATCCTTCTGATTCAAGAAGTCAAAATGTCTTTCCAAGTATTCTCTTTAGTTACTTACAGAATTTGGTCGGGTTCCTACTTCTACTATTCTGAATTTGATGGGGCTTTTGGAGGAATTGCCACTATGTAGAACCCTATCAAGGTTACTGAGGAAGCCTATGTTTTCTCCCAATCTTACCTTGTTGTCACCTTTAAATTGGATAATTGTTTATGGCACCTTTTCAACATTTATGCTCCTAATTCTCGCAGTGGAAGAAAAGTACTTTGGGATGAACTCTTATCTCTTATTCTGATAGATAAAAATGATTTGTATATGTTGGTCGGTGACTTCAATTCCCCCTTTTCCCTTGTGAGATAGTGGGTGGACTGATTGAATCAGTGATAACATGAATGGTGTATCTGACTTCATCAACAATTTTGGTCTTCTTGATTTAGACCTCAAAGGCCCCCCTTTTACTTGGTCTAATAATAGGAAAGGAAACCACCTAATTCAAGTCAGATTAGACAGGGTTCTTGTCTTAGCTAGATGGGATCTGGGTTGTAATGCCTCTCTTACATCCCTCTCTAGAACGTTGTATGACCACAACCCCGTCGTGCTTTAATGGTAGAATAAACATTTTACTAGCCCTCACCCTTTCCGCTTTGAAATAATGTGGAACACTCACCCGAATATTCTAGATTGCATAATTCATTAGGGGAGTACCTTGGTTCAAGGCTCATCCATGCAAAGAATATCCTACAAACTGGACATCATAAAAAGAGAAGTGAAGGGTTGGTCTAAATCCTCTTTTTGGGGATATTTTAAAATAGAAAAAGCAGATTGAAGCCAAGCTTGCAAGTTACGAAGAGTCGATGGCTCTTTGTAACTCATTCCTTGATTTGCATGAGGAGGAAGATATGTGGAGGAAAAAATGGAAAGATAACCTAAGTAAGGAGGAAATTTATTGGAAGCAAAGATCTAGAGTTCAATGGTTAAAAAGGGAGACAGAAACACTAATTTTTTCCACATAACGACTAGTACTTACAAAAAAAGAAACACCATCAACAGTCTTCTCAATGATTCCAACTAGCTGATAATGACGAGGGTAAAATAGGGGAAATGGTTGTCAACTAATTCAGACATGCGTATAAAGAACAGGGGAATAACAATCTTGTGATCCAAGACAAGTTGTTAGTCCACCTTCCTATTGTTGTCAATGGAGATGATAACAACCCACTTTTGGCCCTTGTCACTGAGGATGAGGTTAAAACTACAGTGTTTGCTAAGGGTGTTTACAAGTCCCCTAGTCCTAACAACTTTCCTCCTACTTTTTTTCAAGTGTTTTGTGATATTGTCAGCTATGATGTGACCATGGCTACCAGGGACTTCTTCAGAATGAGGAAACTACTGAAAAAGCTGAACAACACAATCACAACTCTTGTTCCTAAAATCTATGAGCCCAAGTATATGGCTGACTTTAGACCTATAATTCTTTCTAACACTGTCTACAAGATATTCTCTAAAGTGCTTGTCAGTGTATTAAAGCCTCTTTTAGACAAATGCATTAGTGGAAGCCAAAAGGGTTTTGTCCATGGTAGACAGATCCTTGATGTTGCAATTGCTACTCGTGAAATAATTCATTTGATGGACAAAATTTGAACCAAGGTATGGCCCTTAAACTGGATATCTCCAAGGCTTATGATAACGTTAATTGGTAATTCCTTTATAAATTTTTAACTAAGCTAGGCTTTAGTGACAAACTTATCAGTATTACTAAGATTTGCATTGAGACTATCCAATACTTTGTTCTTATCAATGGTGTACCCTGGGGGTTTTAAAAGCTGACAAAGGTATTAGGTAGGGACATCCCTTATCTCCTTATTTATTCATCGTGCTTGTTGAGGTTCTTAGTAAGAACTTCTTAAACGTATCCACTACTGGCAGAATCCAAGGTATCAGATCGACCTCTTCCCTTCCTTTGTTTGTTCTCCAATAGTTTGTGGATGATACCTTCCTCTTTGAAAAATCTTCAGTTGTTGAAGCCAAAGAATAGAAGGTCATACTTTAGGACTATGCATGTGCCTTGGGTTAATGCATTAACTACCAGAAAAGTAAAATGTACTTCTTCAACACCAAGATGGATCTTCATATTAAAATCAAGGACATCATCAGTTGTCAATGTGTCATTCTTCCTGACACTTACCTGAGCCTTCCTCTCACTATCAAGGAAGTTATCCCCACCTTTTGGAATGTCGTTCTTGAAAGGATCTAAAAGAAACTTGTTGGATGGAAGGGTTAGCTCCTCAATAATAATGGCAAGCTTTAGCTATTCATCTCTTATCTTTAGGGAATTCCTATGTACTTTCTATCTTTGTTCAAAATCTTTGGAATCATGGCTGACAAACTTTAGAGAATCCAAATAACCTTCGTATGGACTGGTATGGAGGAGAAGAAAATATTGGCGCTTGTCAACTAGGACACAATCTGCTACCCAAAACATCAAGGTGGATTGGGAGTTAGAAAACTTACTAGTCTAAACAAATCTTTGCTTGCTAAAATGGGTGGGACCTGGCTATAGGTAAAGTGGGTTGGTGTAGAATAATGAGATCTAAGTGCCTCAACCATGAATGTTTTCATAGGTTCCTTTGTTTGAATGGTCTCCCTTCGGGCTCAAAAATTTAGAACAATATTATCAAGTGCAAATTCCTACTTGAGGAGGGCCTTAAATGGCTAATCGACAATGGTCAAACTATCATATTCTAGGAGGAAAAATGGTTGGGGAATAAGCCATTGGTAGACACTATTCTACTCTCACGAGACATGCTAAACTATCTTCAGGTCTTATATTACTGACTCCTTTACCCCTAGGGGAGAGTGGTTTAATCTGGAACAAAGATTCATTTGTAGACCTGACCTCGTCCCCAAGGTTTTTGATCTTCAACTTCTCTTGAGAATACTGTTGATGGTGTTTCTTTTTTTGTAAGTACTAGTTGTTATGTGGAAAAAATTAGTGTTTCTGTCTCCCTTTTTAACCATTGAACTCTAGATCTTTGCTTCCAATAAATTTCCTCCTTACTTAGGTTATCTTTCCATTTTTTCCTCCACATATCTTCCTACTCATGCAAATCAAGGAATGAGTTACAAAGAGCCATCGACTCTTCGTAACTTGCAAGCTTGGCTTCAATCTGCTTTTTCTATTTTAAAATATCCCCAAAAAGAGGATTTAGACCAACCCTTCACTTCTCTTTTTATGATGTCCAGTTTGTAGGATATTCTTTGCATGGATGAGCCTTGAACCAAGGTACTCCCCTAATGAATTATGCAATCTAGAATATTCGGGTGAGTGTTCCACATTATTTCAAAGCGGAAAGGGTGAGGGCTAGTAAAATGTTTATTCTACCATTAAAGCACGACGGGGTTGTGGTCATACAACGTTCTAGAGAGGGATGTAAGAGAGGCATTACAACCCAGATCCCATCTAGCTAAGACAAGAACCCTGTCTAATCTGACTTGAATTAGGTGGTTTCCTTTCCTATTATTAGACCAAGTAAAAGGGGGGCCTTTGAGGTCTAAATCAAGAAGACCAAAATTGTTGATGAAGTCAGATACACCATTCATGTTATCACTGATTCAATCAGTCCACCCACTATCTCACAAGGGAAAAGGGGGAATTGAAGTCACTGACCAACATATACAAATCATTTTTATCTATCAGAATAAGAGATAAGAGTTCATCCCAAAGTACTTTTCTTCCACTGTGAGAATTAGGAGCGTAAATGTTGAAAAGGTGCCATAAACAATTATCCAATTTAAAGGTGACAACAAGGTAAGATTGGGAGAAAACATAGGCTTCCTCAGTAACCTTGATAGGGTTCTACATAGTGGCAATTCCTCCAAAAACCCCATCAAATTCAGAATAGTAGAAGTAGGAACCCGACCAAATTCTGTAAATAACTAAAGAGAATACTTGGAAAGACATTTTGACTTCTTGAATAAATAAAAAATATGGTGGGCATCCCTATGTGGAAAATTCTTAACCCTTTACAACCTAAAGAAGAGAGGATTCCAACTACAAAATATATACCCTCTATGCAAGCAAGACAGTAAAACTGTACCCCATATTTTTATCCACTATAAATTTGCTTCCTAGGTTTGGCAAAAAATTCCCCCAAAACTAAACATCTAGTGACTTGGCTATGCAGTCCCAAAGTTTAGTTGTGCTTATAAATCATCACGCTTCTTGTGCCTGCATTTTCATTATAGATAACACCAAAATTAGCACAAGAAATTTGGTTTCAATGGAGAACTCAACATGTTGCATTCAAAGGATCAACAATCAAGATGAACCATTGTTTCTTTCTAATATCTTCCTCCTTTTCATTTTGTATACTTATTTATTTTCAAATATGAACTGATAGAAAACATATTGTTTTGTATTCCCATGATAGAACATCAATATAGTGTGTTATGATTGTAAATGAGTTTTTTGTAAATGGTTGGTATAGGGTCAATTGTTTTTGTATAGCTTCATGTTGTTCATCTATCATTTCATGGTTTTATCTTGGTACAAAATTTGGAGTTGATTTATTCCCCAATTTCTCTTGTGAGGAAAGGAAAACAAATACTCAGCACTTTCTCTTATGACAAGAGATTCTTCTTAGGGGGCTTATATGGTGTAGGAGTACCAAGAGCCTTTAAGGCCACCATGACCATTTTTGGTCAATCTTTGTAATAAGGCCATGATGAGGCCATTTTGTTTCTTTTCATGATTAAATAAGGTCATTTCATGTATTGGATCAAAGTGTTGGAAAGACACACTAATGGGAAGATATTGTATGTTGTCATTGATGGAAACTGCATACTATTATGGAAATAGCTTGTCATATTTTGATGATACCAAAGTTTTGACTACAGATTTGGCTATATATGGAATAGAAGACCCAGTGTACAAGTTTTGATATATGGATCGGTATAAACACACTTGATCAAGTTTTGATGTGCAAAGCTAGGAGATGATTCTCAAAAATATTATGTATATATGTCTAAGATCGCAAGAGTTTATATTATCATTTGATGAATTTATGATCTTCTGAGTATTGGGTTAACAAAATTCATTAAGAAACTGAGACAGTTGTATGTTTAATCAATCAAAAAACCTATTGGATTGATGATCTCAACAATTTAATTGTTGGAGATGTTAAATCTGACACATGTGATGAATTTTATGTTCAAGTTTGAGGTTAGGAACACATTTTTATGTGATATTTGGCCGACACTTCACACGATACCTATTTTTATTCCTGAGGCCGACAATGAGCTTGGAAAGTTTTGATGATCGGTATATAAGCTCAATTTTTGTGTTGATTGATATATGTGATGTTTGTATGTGATTTATATATGTCGTACATGATTTGTGGATTAGTGATCGGAGGATTGGCACTCAAATAAATAGTTTTATTGTGTGCTTTATTGGAACTATATTGGCATTGTGATGTTTTTTCTCAGTTCACCTTTTGTGGATGAATCTTTTCATATGGAAGTGAGCCTCTGAAGGTTGTATAACTATTCTATAATTGAGAAGTGAGCTCTAGGTTGTAAGCCTAAATGTATGTGCATTCCCTATTATACTTACATCTTTAACAGGGTAAATTATTTATGCAGAAGTAAAACTTGTGGGTTTCATCCCCACCATGGTTTTTCCAAGAAAACAATATCAAGTAGATAATATAATCACATAACTCGTACATTTCAATGTCGTTTATTTTCTTCTTGATCCAATTCTTTGTCTATATCATCTTATCCAGATTCGACATTGTAAGGATTGTTCATACCATCATCATCATCATTAATATCAATTTTCAAAATTTCATCATCCACATGGATATCATCTTCACGAGCATTAACTCCTACATCATCATGACCTAGTTCATCTTCTTTGACATCTTCGTCAGGCACATCATAAACTAACGGTTGATCCTATTCTTCATCTACATCATCTTCTAATTCTCTGGTGTCTTCTTCTTTCACCACATTATACTTTATCGGCCTTCCTCTTGGATCATGTCTAACAAACAATTACCAACCCATTTTACCTGGAACCTCTGAGTAAAATACCTGCTCACATTGGCTTGGAGTAACATAGGGCTCATTTCCAGCTCGCTCGATCGACCTTGTATTAACCATGGTAAATAAATTATCATGTTCAATAATAGTTCTCTCAGGATCATTTTCATTCAATCGTAGCCTATACAATTGGACGATGAGGATAATTAATTTGAAGGGCTTAAAGTCATTCTCAAGTATATCATCAAAAATCTCATATTATTGATTTTCTGAGACTTCAGGATGTATGTCACTTCTAGATGAAACATTAGTCACATGAAAGACTCTAGTTATCCCAAAATCACAAGTTTTCTTCGTGTCATCAAACTTTTTGATTCAAAATTTATGACCATTGCACCATATAGTCTTGTGGTGTTTCACCTACAATATGTCAAACATGTAAAAACTATTGCATCGTCAGTTTATAAACATATTTATTCTTAGCCAAATTTATGCAAAGAAAAAACTCAACATATATATAAATCAATATAATTTAAAATAATTATATAATATGGGTGATTAATATATTTATACATACCTATTTATCTCTTAAACCATATGCTAAATTAATTTTCCTTGGTGTGACATTTGAATCTCCATTACGATGAGCTTCTTTAACCAATGAAGCCACACCTTCTCATATTAATGCACGACTAGATTGTTGACATCGTTCAATCCATACCATCATCCAATCAAGATTGTTTGCGATGTACAAATGTAGTGCATCCCACTTTTGACCAACTATATCAAATAAAATTGAAATTCACAAACTATGTATAATTATTTAATTACCATGGTATACAACCTTAATTTATAATTTATGTATATTAAATATTAATAATTAAATAAGTACATTATACATAAAAACCAAATATAAAATGTATTCTAATTGATTTCCATGACCATCTTATAATTACCTCTCACTTTCTCAATCTACCTTTCCCCATCAAGTACTCCCCTAGGAATTTGTTAATGGAGTTGGGATCCCAAATATGATCTACATGGATCTTTATTGCGAACTTAGGAAGATATTCAGTAATGTACACCATGGTTTGGTATACCATATATTCCTCCACCATAGAACCCTAGGGATGTTATCTTTATTTAACCAAAGCCTTAAAAAGTTTCAAGTGCCTCTCAACCATCCATATTGACCTTGTGTGTACATGTCCACACAATTCAATCTCCTCAACTTGGTGTATGAGGTAGTGGTCTTGTGCATTGAAAAATGTCAAAGGTAAACACTTTTGCATTTCATATATTAGACGGAGAATTTTTCTCTTTCAATAATTTATATCTTCTTTATGGATTTATTTAGATGATAGTCATCTACAAGTGATTCAAGGTGCAAATATATTAAACATATTTAACAAAAATATACAATATATTACATAATAAGTAAAACAAATGGAAAATATAAGATTTATACAATGAATTGAGTAAAATGATCGCTACTTACTGTAAGACCAGAAAAATGCATAGTAAGAATATTAAGGCAACCACAAAACATCTAACAATATGAAAAATCATCTAATCTAACATTAAAACCATTTGAAACAAGAGTTCAAAATGATATGCAAAACAACACAAAAACTCTCTTCAAATATAGTTCTAATGCTCTCCTTTCTTCTCCTTTGAAAATATATGAATTGTGTTCTTGACAATGACAAAAAATGCACTTGTGATTGAAAGAAAAAATGATGATAATGAGAATACTAGGAGTGTGGTTAGTTTTTATTGATAAAATTGATCTCAATTAATAGGAAGAGAGAGCCAAATTACAGATTTGGCAACTTGAATGTGCAAAAGGAAGATTGTCATAATTATGAAAAATTGAATGCACAAATTATAAAAGTGTCATAATTGAAGAGTTGGATTTGGAAGAATTTCATTATATAAAAAATTATGGCAATGGAAGAGATTCATTTTGGAATTCAAAAATTGAGGGAATGTGGAAGAAGAAAGTGGAGCCAAATTTATAGGAAATTGGAAGCACAATTAGGGGAGAAAATGTGAAGGGAAAGATATAAGAAATGAAGCATGATTTTAGGAATGAAAGCAAAATTAGGGGAAAGGTGTAAGAGTTCAAATTTTGAATTTTCAAAACTCATTATTCCCTCCAAATTAGGAATTTATCAAATTACATAATTCAAAAAGGTGAGAAATTAATTAATGGTGGAAGACATAAGTAAAAGGGGGGAATCAGATTGATTAAATGATTAGAACATAGGGATAAACTATGGGTTATTTATCCCAAGAGGAAAAATTAGTGGATCATTGACCAAATTGATGATATTGATGCAAACTTGACTTGTTTTTAATTATTTTAATGAGAGTTCAGAATAATTTTGATGGTTTGAAATGGTTTAGGAAATGACGAGGCATCAACTTTGACAATGCACTTGAATAATGATTGATGACGAAATAGCATCGATGAACTTTGACAATGTTATTGAAGAAGTTGAGGCATCGATGAACTTTAACAATGCACTCGAATGATGATGAGGAGAAGGAATTGATGAACTTTTACAATTCCTTGGATGGATAATGATGAGGCATTGATTAACTTTGACAATTTCATTAAATGATGATGATCTAAAATAGCATCGATGAACTTTGACAATGCTATTGAATTGATTTGGATCATATTGATAATGATAACGAGGCATCGATGAACTTTGAAAATGCACTCTAATTGATGATGATAAGGATTGAAAATGACGAGGAGAAATTGACGAACTTTGAAAATTCTCCCAAATTGACGATGATAAGGCATCGTTGAACTTTGACAATGACTTGGACAAGATTGATGACAATAGCATCGATGAATTATGACAATGATATCAAATGATGATGAAAAGAGATGAGGCATTGATGAACATTTACAATACCCTAGAATGATTTATATTGAATAAATGGTGACAAGATTGATAGGATTTGAAAAGAGTGGATTGATTTGAGAGTGATTCAAAAGTGCTTTGATTAGGAATCAATAAACATTGGCAATGCCCTAGAATGATCAAATGAGTTCAGAATGATCTTGGACTAATTAGGAAGATATTAGGAATGAAAAATATTGATTTATGAATATTTGGTAGTGTTTAGGATCAAATAGGATCAGTTTAGGAAGATATAGGATTAATTAGGATTGATTAGGAAAATGATCAATTCGACCAAAATGAGAGAAATGTTAGTAATTGATGACATGGAAGAATGACACAATATTATTTAATATAAGATGTGTTAAAAAGGGGGCACATAAGTTTTAACCATTTTTGGGTGTCTACATTTTTCCCCTCTTTGATACAAGATTCTGAGCGTATTTCAATCATGCATTTTTGGGTGTCTACATTTTGCCCCTCTTTGATATAATAGAATAATTAAATTAACGAAGGTATTTCAATCATGTATTTTCATCCCTAACCCAAATTCACCTTTCTTTGTTATGATATTTTTTATGTTCACAACGAATCCTATGGTAAATCAAATTTTCTGTATGACTTATTTTATAGCAATGCTTTGATACTCCATTAATAACCAAGGAAGGGATCTTATATTAATTTGGTCTCCATCACTATTTAATTGAATGACATTTTTCATTGCATGATTGGCTTCCTAAATGTCACTAAAAAATTTCACAATTTTTTCTTTGTCATGCCTTCCATCCAATATTTTCCATAATGTTTATGTGTTAGGATTAAGTAATATTGAGAGGGGGGTGAATCAGTATTACAACAATTTAAACATGAACTTAATAAATTCCAACTTAACCATATAATTATTGAAATGAAAAGAACATAAGCACATAACGCATAACTCATAGCACCATAAATTACTGTCGAGGAAACCCTAGCCAAGGGAAAACCTCGATGGGGATGGTACCCAAAAATATGTACTAAAAGTATAGTGACCCTATCAGGAGACCTAGCCCTATTAGGAGCTGAATAACATTAGCACATTTCCCTATTAGAGGAATACAAAACCATGTTAAAGATATACTGAGCACACTACTCTTACAATTAGAAATAGTTATGTTACAATCAATCTTTGAAATGAAAAACACAAGCATCAACTATGCTTAGATAGTTCTAGTTGTATCTCGCATCTCTCTAACATCACAATTGATCCATGCATTCCATCTATGTCATATCATCTCATCACTATCACACTTCGCTTTACAAAAATATCTAATACATTACAAAATTGAATTAATACTTATGCAAAGAGTAAACACAAAGTTAGAGACCTTATACTATCAAATAATAGGTAATCCACAATTCCAATCCAACTTAGCATGATTGTAATCCATTTCATACTCCCTTAATCATCACGACTGTTCATCTTCCTTGTATCTTTGTTACTTTGTCTTCGCATGTCTTCAAAACACTATAACTCACTGCGATCAACACCAAAAATCAAGCGACCTTAATAGAAGGTCAAACATACCCCAAAAATGTCTTCCTCTAAGGTTTCATGACATCATTCATCGTATACTATCTTCGTTGTTCAAAATTGTATTGTTATACTATGTATTTATGTTCATTGTACTTAGTCATTTTACAATCTACATCTCCAAAATTGTAAAAAACTCCAGGAAATCATCAAAATAGATGTGTTTCCATAAATGAAAACCCTCAATTGTCCCATATCATACCAAAATGCATCACTTTCCAACAACCTCTCCCTTTGGCATTGATGTCAACACTTAGTGAAAAATGACTAAGTGTCAATACCAAAAAGATATCTTTGTATATCCTTTACTCTATACAATTATCTATACATTTTTCATCTTTTCTCTTCTCCCCCTTTGAAATCAATTGAAAAGGTATGCAAAAATGTAGAATATACCAAAATTGTACCACTGCTTACCAAAAAAATAGACCATCTTTAGTATATCTTGGAAAGAGTCTTCCAAGATCTTCACTTCCTCTGTCCAAGTTTTTACCAATATCTGACTCACATGAATCAGCCCATTCAGTGCAAATGAAGAAGTATTTGTTTCCTTTAGCTCATTAGGCATATTAGTTGTAAGGGTCTATCATGTCTTCTCCATGTTAGAGATATGGACCTCAAGAATTGATATCTTGGGAGTTATTAGACTCTTTAGCAAACCAAACCATTCCATAACTCTCCCTCTTTATATATCAAGTACACTCAGTTTGTCCAAATTTTTGGATACCTCTTTGTCTATCTCCAATATAGATTGTGAGGAGGTCTCACAACTATCCATCAACTTATCCAAAGTATTTTTATCCTTTGCTACTATGTCCTCAATGTTCTTGATATGTCTGATAGGGTTGATACAGTAACTGTATAGCTTCCTTCCTTGTGTGACACGAATTTTGGCCTCTGATGTGATTTTGTTCAATATGCCCAAGTCCCATGAAATAGACTTGCATACTTCCTCTAATTTCTTTGTAAGATATTTCTTCTCATCTTTCTCTTTAGCGATCTTCCCTAATGACTCATAGTGATTGCCAAAGTCATATAGTGCCTTTTTCAAGTTCTCTACATCATCTTTTCCTTGAAAAAAATAGGTGCTAGAAGTAGTTTGTTCAAAGTGTCAATTGCTCTTGACATTACCTTAGCCTTCTTCTCTCCTTTCTGCTCGGATCTTTCCTTGCTTTAGCAAATGCGATGTAGGATAACCTCATCAGCTCATCCACATCCATGTTCTCAATGTCAATGCTCAAAGCCTCGTCTCCACTTGCCAAAAATAAAGGTGAAGAATCATATGTAACAGTTTATTTTTTTACTTCAACCTTATTCACTATATCTTCCACTGTTTCATCAATGTTTTCTTTATGTTTTTCTTTCTCTATCATATCCTTGTTACTGATTCCTTCAATGTTTGTTTCTTGCACAAAGGGGTCATTCACATCTTGTTAAGTGTCCAATGACACAAGCACACCAAAAACATAGAAATTTGGTTGCTTCACAGTGCTTACATGTTGACTAGCATCTTCGCTCAATGATTTATCAAGGTTTATTTCAACTCTCTTTGATGATTCACCTTTCTCAATAGATACAGGATTAGGATCCTTAGGTGGAGAGATGTCCTCAATTTCAATTCCCATCAATTCCTTTTCTATATCTTTCTTTGCCTCTTCAGTTACTTCATCATATCTCCTTCCCATTATCTTTACTAATCATGTCTTGGTTCTCAATAAGGGTTTACTTTCACTCAATATCCTCTCCATCTCTTTAACAGTTACAAAACACAACATGCCTTCAATTGTGTGTTCTCTAATCACTTCATCTTCCTTATGTGCTAATTGATTCCTTATCTCCAATTTCTCGTATAACTCCTTAGGTATACTACCTTCTATTTCTAACAAATTATTCTTAAAAATAAGTAAATGTTTAATCACTATGTCTTCAATCAGAAGTTTGTAATATCCCTCATACCTATCATAGTACTTTGTCAATGAAACAAGATTCACTTTCTCAATTAATCTCTTCTCTAGAATTTTCATATTTGGCTTCCAAAGTTGTCTCACATTAGTGGTCTTTCCTTCAACTTTCTTCTCTTCTCCTTCTATCATCTATTTCTTAGGAGGTGATTCCAGTTTAGTGGACCTTGTGTTTCTTCTAGGTACTTTATTTTTTGTCTCTTCATGTGATGTATGTTGATGTGGTGAAGGTGTAGATACATCAATCATAGTAGAAAGTGGACTGATTATCTTCACATCTTCTGGAGGTGGAAGGGTTGCAGGAGTAGTGCTTGCCAGCTCAAAAGCTCTCTCAGTCATCTCCTTCCTAACTTCTTTCATTTCCTCTTTAGATATACTTGCCTTGGTTGCACAGTCATCAATTATATTCTCTACTTCCTCTTACTTGATGTTCTAGTCTGTTCCTCCCTAATCTTTGCAGACTTCTCCTCATAAGTAACTCACCTCTCCTCTGATGAATCAACTTTTGAAGCTAAGATGTGTTCTACTTGCATAATCATAACTTCATAACTAACCTCATAGCCCAGTGTGTAGCACCACTTATTTCTAGGAATAACTACCTCAAAGCACACATAATCAGTTTCAACCATGAAACAGATTGAGTCCTTGTATTTTTATACTACTGCCTCAGGAATTCTCTCCCTTGCCTTTGTCTCGCTCTGTAGGATTTTGATCTTACCAAACAATTCACCATCTACCCAAGTATTGTAATGTCTCCTATAACTCTGAGAAATCTGAATGCCAGTAGGTATACTATCTTTCCATGCCCTAGGGTGCATACCAAGAAATTTGTGAACAATGTGAATGTACATGTGTATCAACAAGGATCCAAATCTGAATCCTTTAGACTTATCCTTCTTAATTTTCCTTACATTCTCCAAGAATAGTTGTGTTAAGACTTCGCAAAAATTGTACTTCATATTTTCCTTGACCATCTTATAAGCCATTAAGATTACTCTTGTTGATATAGAATTGAGTTGGTTGCTATAATGGAGTTTATAGCCTAAAATCATAGTAATCAATCTTAAATCCTATTGGAATACATCATTTACCATCATCGCTCTTCTATCCCATTGTGAATGCATTATGGTTTCTAGCATCTTATTAGTGTTCTTCTCAGCAATAGGTACTAAAAAAGTATTATCCAATCCTTCTATGGCATAAATTAGGTTTATGAAGATTTTCATAGGCTAATCTCCAAGCCATATGAAGTGATCATAAACTCAGAGATAATCTTTATCCATTATTCTTTGTCGAAGTAGTGAAGTTCATTTATCTTCATAATACTCAAGTTATTTAGGTGTGCAAACTCATCCTTCATATTTCCGTCATCACCTATCATGGTTTCCATCTCTATGACAATCTCTTCATCTCCCAAAAATTCATACTTACAATGTATGTAAGCCCTAATATATTTGACATGTAAAACTTTGTAAGGTGTTTGAGAAAATGCGCCTTCGGAATCATTCTCAGTAGATTTGAAAGGGTGTTTCTTAAATTTGTATCTATGTCTCTCTGCAAGATCAAAAATCATAGGATTATTCATTTTCAAAGCTTCACAATTGATCTAAATATATTTTTACTGCTGAAATGTGAATCCCTGCTTCAATCAAACTTTTAAAAACACTTGCTCCAATGTTGCTTCTACTCAAGACTATGTTCTCCGCAAGTTGTGCTCTGCAAATGATGTTTAATTATGGTCTTTCTATTAACCTTATACTTCGTTGAGTGAAGAAATGACACAATTCCCATTAAATTTTTTTATGCACATAGATCATTCAAGTAACAATATGGTGATCATGGGATATAGGCCTGTAAAACCATGCGATCACAGATATGTGTTCCAAAACATCTCTACATGATCTCCCTAAGCTCACAAGAGATTACTCTTCAAATTCAGGGGCTAGATAGATTTACGATGTATTCTTCCAATGCTCCCCCTAAGGCCATGCTTGGCCATCTAGGTTGATGTATCAATGTTAGCATCATGAGAAGACTCAATAGCATCTATTGATTCTCCCTGAACCTTTTCCTCACTATATTCCTTTACCTTCCATACCTTATTACTGCTGCTATCTTCTTCTTTCTTGAAACAACTATCAAATTCACTCATGTACTCTACAAGACTCTTACCAGTAAAACCAATATTTTTCTTTGTCACTATAGGAGGTGGTACTCTTTTGTTTTTAGTTCCATTGTATCTGCAAAACTTCACTATATGCCTTGGATTGTTACATTTGTAGCATATAGGAGGTGATCTATTTTGATTAACCTACAACTTACAATACCTTGTGATGTGCCCAAGGTTATTACATTTGTAACATGTGGTCTTAGTTGTTGTCTCTTCACTAATGTAATTTTATTTGTATCTTGATTGATCAGGTTTCCTGCATTCTGCTTTCTTGTGCTCATATGCATAACAGTTAAAGCAATAACTAGAAAAAGGTTTAAAAGGGGATTTACCTATAAAATCTCTCTTCACGTGTCCAACCTTGTTACATATAAAACACCTACCTATGAAAGGTTTGATATGTTTTTTAGGTTCTTCAAGAGTAGGTCTTTCTCTATCAATCTTTGCATCAGATTTTTCTTCCTGATTCTTTGAACATTCAGAGTCATTAAAGCCAACACCATTCATGTCTCCTTTAGGTTTCTGTCTATCTCTCTTTTTATCAATCAAGTCACTACTCATGTGAAGTCTCTCAATATGATTCTTTGCCTCAACAAGTTCTCCTTTTATGATCTGATTGTATTTCTCTAATTCTGGATACTTGTTCTTGTATTGATCAAGTTCGGTCTTCATTTGTCCCATCTGAATATTAGTATCCTTTAAGGTTTCTTCAATTTTCTTCTTAGCATCCTTTTCTTGTTGAATCTCTTTAGCCATATGTAGTGATGTAGTTTCATAATCAAGCTTTAAGGTATATATCTCTTTCTCAAGTTGCATTATCTTATCGGAATTATCATTGTCCGAATCCTCTTTTATCTTTACCATAAGATCTTGTCTCTGAATTCTGGAAATTTTAAGTTGTTCTTTTATTTTCTTAATGAATCCCTCTACTCTTCTCAATTTGAATTTCAATTAACCATTCTCTTCTTTAGCTTTGTCAAGATCTTCAAGTGTTGCTTCAAATTTTTCCTCCAAACGCTCAGAATCCATCTTGATCTCCCTTAAGCTGTTAAACTTTCTCTCCAAGGGCCAAATGCTCTGATACCAATTGTTAGGATTAAGTAATACTGAGAGAGGGGGTGAATCAGTATTACAACACTTTAAACATGAACTTAATAAATTCCAAATTAACCATATAATTACTGAAATGAAAAGAACATAATCACATAACACATAACTCATAACACCATGAGTTGTTGTCGAGTAAACCCTGGCCAAGGGAAAACCCCGGTGGGGATAGTACCCACAAATATGTACTAAACATATAGTGTCCCTATTAGGAGACCTAGCCATGTTAAGATTTGAAATTATATTAGCATGTTTCCATGTTGGGGGAATACAAAACCCTGTTAAATACATATTGAGCACATTGCTCTTACAATCAGAAATAGTTATGTTACAATCAATCTCTGAAATGAACAACACAAGCATCAGCTATGCTTAGATAGTTCTAGTTGTATCTCACATCTCTTTGACATCACAATGCATCCATTCATTCCATCTGCTTCATATCATCTCATCACTATCACACTTCTATGTATATGTATATGTATATGTATTACATTATTCAATCGGCTCTCTAATGATGACATGTAACTGATTGAATTTTGATAATGTTAAGTTGAAGATAATGCAAGACATTAAATCAGTTAATGGTTTGTATTGTCATTGGTGTCAAATTGATATCATATGTATGGTCATGTATATAATGCCAAAGACTTCAGAGAATCAATGGAACAAATATTATGCTTTCAGTAATGCATAAAAGTCAAGTATTCACTAAGTGACAGATAACATCGACGGAGTGCACACCATTGGTAAAGGCAAAGAACCAAAGTCACAGTGATACCCAACAAGTAGAAAACAAAGTTGCCCGACAGACGGAGATCCTAAAGCTGACTGGAGTCACACCGATGAAACTGGCAGTTGTCACCGACGACTAACTACAGAGTTGACCGACAAAACAGAGAGTTCAGAAAATGACAAAATATCTAGCTGGCAAGAACTAAAGATAGACTTAACTGGTTGTTTTCATTGTTTTATTCGACCAGATTCAAGTGATTGATTTAAAGAAGATTTGTATAATTGGCAAGAAGATAACTATGAGATAAATTAGGAGTTAAGCTTTAAATCAGATTGGCTAGATTGTTTTTCACGCCAAGAATCAAGAAACGGTGAATATCATGTCTATATAAGAGACAAGCTTAATTCATTTTCATAACACATGAAAGGGGATGAAGGGGATGAATAGAAAGAGGATGTTGAAGATAAAATGATGAAGGATAACTTCATACAATCTTGATCAATCAAGCTAAAGGAGAGCTAAAGAATTCTACAGACACCGACGAACAGTGAAGCACAGCATCACAGAGCAGAAAGTGTGGAGCACAAAGAATTGAATTGATACATTGATCATAGAGTTAATGTACTTAAATAGATCTAAAAATATACAATTCAAGTTGCATTAGAAACAATTCATTGTGTTTTAGTTTAACCATTGAAGCATCAAGTCTCTTAACTAAGCAGGACTTAACAGTCTTCTATATATTGAGGTACATCCCAATGAGTGTCAAAAAGGTTGATTCATAAAAGTAGCATTGAACTTGCCCAATACCTATTGACAGCCTAAGAAGAAGGCTGATTCAAGGATGGTAGCAAGATTTGCCTAAAGCCTGTTGACAGTCTAAGAAGAAGGCTGATTCAAGGATGGTAGCAAGATTTGCCTAAAGCCTATTGACAGTCTAAGAAGGAGGCTGATTCAAGGATGGTAGAAAATAGATGTCCTGATAATAAGTGACAAGCTATATGTATAAAATCCTCTAACAAGGTCACACCTAACAGTGTGTTTTTAACATTTAACATGGTTGGCTCCTAACAGGGCTCGCTTCAGAAGAGTGAAAATTTGGGGTACCGATCCCAATGGTTTTTCCCTTAACAGGGTTTCCATGTTAAAATCCATGTGTTATGTGTGTATGGTTTATTACTTTACTATTTTACATTTCACATATGCATTTCTAGATTGATTGGTATACTCTGCTTATTTACTGAGTGTCGGTAAATAGTTTTTACTGCTTATCGGTAATCAAGGAGAATAAGGTAAGAAAAAGAAAACTGACAGATAGTTAAATCATTATTAGTATTTCATGGCATGCATCTTGTAGGGACTTAATAATCTAAGATTTATTGATTGGTGGTTAAGTTTAAGGATAAGTTTTTGAAGCCACTGATTCACCCCCCCAGTTATTACTAACAATTGGTATCAGAGCTTGTGTGCTTAGAAGGAAGGTTTCAAGACCTAAGTCAAGATCACAAGATGAACAGACGAGATGTGCCCAAGTTGAACAAAGACAACTTTGTTTCATGGTAAAGCAGGATAAGAATCCACTTATCAGGTATTGGTAATGATGTTACTCAATTCCTAGATACTGAATATGTGTTTCTTACAGGAGTATTGATAGTAGATCAATTGAGAGAGAAGCATGAGCATAACTGCATGGTAATAGAGCTTTCTTCCTCACTCTCCGATGCTGAATCTTAAGATGTCAAGGATTGCAAAACTGCAAAGAAAATGTGGGACAAACTGAAGCTTGTACATAGAGGTGATACAAATATTCTGAGAGCCAAGGCAGAAAGCCTTAGAGGAAAATTTGATGATCTCAGAATGAAAGAAGGAGAAAACATCACACAGTACAGCACAAGAATAAAAGTAGTCAATGCTATACGAGGTGTTGGAGGTACACTTGAAGAGGAGACAGTGGTAAGTAAAATCTTAAGAACCTTATTACCTGTATATGTTATTAGAGTTTCTGCCATTCAAGAAATGAGAGCAGTAGCAAACAACACAGTTAATCTTGAAAGTTTAATTGGTAGACTGATTTCATTTGAAATGAATAACTTTGACAATAGTGTCTTACCAAACTTAGAGTCTACATTTAAGTCTTCTATGAAAATAAGCAAATCCAGTCATAGATACTCATTTAGAAAAGACAGTGAAAGTGAAAGTGAAGAAGAAGATCTAGATGAAATAGAAGCACTTATGGCTAGAAGAGTGCAGAGAGGCAAAGGTAAATACAAAGGCAAGTTACCACTTGTATGCTTTAATTGT
>MU216779.1:36703-59201 GCA_018584345.1 Thuja plicata | reverse complement strand
ACAAGTGTTTGTCCTTGAAGATCTTATGGTGTTCATGTTCTCCTCAAGTTGATTCAACAAAATCTCTGCAAGATCCATCTTCTTTCCTAGTTTGATGATCTTGTAGGCTATGCTCATAGTAGTGCTTGCTATGCTATTCATTCTGCTAGCCTGGAAGATCTTGTATCCTACCACATATGCACCAAACTTGAGTTCTTCATCGGTGATAGTGTTAACCTTGAGACCTCTCTTGTCTGAATTTGCACCAATTAGATTTTCCACTTCCTTCAGTGATGGGTGCTTGTGAGATTGTGGTTTGTCAGTTGTAGGATATCCAGTAACTGCATGAATAACATCCTTTGTTATTCATTTTGGCTTATCAATCCATACTGTCTGGTTATACATTCTACTGAGAAATATCTGTATCCATTCTTTCTTTAAAACTCTGGTAAATTGTAATGCATTCGTGAGACCTTTCACTTCGAGATGCTTGTGTTCTTCTTTCAGGTTTCCAGCTTCATTATAAAGTTCCATATAGGCATTGTCTAGGTCTAGATCTCCTAATTCTGAGATCTTGCAATGTATGTAGGACCTTACGTCCTCTACCAGCAAAACCCTAGGTGGGATTCTAGATAATACTCTAGAATCATCAGGTTGTGATGCAATTTCTGGGTGCAGCTTGTATGTAGGTTCAATACAATTTCCTCTGCTGATAAGATTGATCGTTTTCTTCTTATCCTCTTTCAACTTTTCAAATCTTGAAGTAGATGCCATCATTTTTAAAAATTTAGGGCTTTCCGTAATTTAAACAGTGCGGTTGGTGAATGCAGGTACTTACTGAATCTCTATGATTGCTTGTGAATCCTTTGAATTGAGTTAGAATCTTGGTGAGGTTGCACTTCAATTTTCTCTCCAATTGCTCTGCTTGGTTGCTCAAAAATTGCGGGTGCGAAATGATTTCTTCCATCGCATTTTATAACTTTTGGGCCCTAAGTTGTCATTAATTCCTAACAACTCGTCGGTATACAAAGACTGAGTTCATCGGTTGAGGCATCAGTAACATCTTCGGTGTAGGTGCAAAGTGTCAGGGTTGCTAGCAGCTTTGGTGACTTCACCGATGATTGTCGGTAAAATGGCGATGACAACTTCTGTCGGTTCAAGGATTATCGATGTCTGTCAGTTTACACTTAGTGACTTGGATTTTGTGTAATGACCGACACATTTCGGTAAGTAGTGTTAAATTTTCTGTGTGTGTTCACCGATGCTAATTTGTACCCATTAACCGATGGTTGTTTTTCATTAATATTACAAGTAAAAATATAGTGAATCTTCAATAATGCTAATTTCATCTATATGATCAATATGTAAATGGAACCGATGCATAATATAACTTGTCATAATGTAGTTCCATACTTACTTGTGCAACTTAGTTGGAGTCGATGGTGATGCCACTAGATCCATTGGATGGGGCATCATCATTTGCATTGCTTGTTCCAGCACCTTCAGTGTTTGTGGCTTTCACCCACATCTTGTTTCTCATCTTCTTGATGTCATCAATGGTGTTTCCATTGGGATAAGTGCTTGTTTCTGTTAGTCGGTCTTTGCAATCTTTTATCACATGTCCAACCTTATGACAATGTAGACATGCCATACCTGGATTGAACCATCCTCTTGGTTTTCTAGTCCATTTTCTCATACGGTTGGCAGATATATGACCATACTTTCCACATGATGTGCAATTTACACATGTCTTATAGTCCCAAACATATAAGTTACCTACTCTTGTCAGTTTGTAGTCATTATCAGGTTCTTTTGGTGTCCATACTTTCTTATTCTTTTTCCAGCATTCCTGATATGTATGTCCATTCATTTTGCAGGTAGGACAATACTTTTCCATGTAGGTTTCCTTCTTTGGATTTGTCATTTTGGATCTGCATTCATATGCCTTGTGTCCTTGCTTGTGACATTTATAAAAATTACCAATGAAAGTAGATTGTGATCGAGGAATACGTTTCATTTTGTTTCTGCAAATGTTTGAGGTGTGGCCTGGTTTTCCATAGTGATTGCATGACAACTTCTTGGTTCTTGGATTTGTATAAACATTCCTTTGATCTGATTGATTAGATGATTCTCCATTGTCTATGTACCCTATTCCTGTGTAGTTGTTGACTCTTCTTTGACCATCAAGGAAATCATCAATTCTTTTGTTGCTATCTTCAGCTTTCTTGATCAATTCATTGTGTTGATTCTGAATTTTGACTTCATGCTTTAGTTTTCCATTCTCTTCCCTTAGCTCACTGATGATCTGTATTCTTTCAATGAGCTCGGTATTTAATCTATTTTCCTCTTGACTCATAAGAATAATTTGGTTGGTAATCTCATGGTGATGATCAGTAAGTCTTTGAATCTCTGATTCTTTTTCTTGTAGCTTCTCTGTAATTTCCTCCTATCATCAATAGCCAATGTTCTCTCTAATTCAGCTTTTCTTGAATCATTCATGACATCAATCATTTTTACCATCTGAGTCTCTTAACTAATTTGCAGCATCTTGATTTGCTCTGTCAGATGTAGATTGACTTCTTGAAGACTTGTGATCTCTTCTACTGGTGTGTCTGAAGCTTTGCTTGTTGATGATTCAACATAGTTGAAGTAATCTGGGATCTCCTCTTCTTGATAATCTTTTTCATTAAGCCTAGTTTCCATAATATTTCTTTCATTAAGCAACTTTCTCATGCTTACTCTCGCCTCTTTATATTGCTCATAGTAAATCTAAATTTGCAATTTCTCATTCTCAATAGTCTTTTCCAGTCTGTACTTTTCCATTACATTGATCTTTTCTCTTAAGTATTTAATCTTTTCAAGAAAGAGACTTAGCTCTGATACCAATTGTTGGAATTATTGGAATGATGTACTGAGAGGGGAGGGGTGAATCAATACCTCTAAATTTTTTTATGTGGTTGGCCCATTAACCTTTGTGTCATCAGATTTGTATATTCCTATCTATCTGCTCTTCTTTCTGTATGTATGTGAAATCATAATATAAGTTCTTTACATGTGTAAATGTTCAAGAAACATACATGAAATTAAATAACACATAACACATGATATGATATCGTAGAAAACTCTTGTTAGGAAGTAAAAACTACGGTGGGGATGTCTACCCACAAAACTTCACTATCTGTAGATAAGAAGGGAGCTGGTAAAGGCTTACAATTGATCACTTCTAATGATCTACCCTATTAGGAGTATTAGAGTGGAGACCTGTTAAGATCTACTTCATTTGAAGCTTTAGCAACACTGTTAAGTGTGCACTCTGTTAAGAAATTTATCAAAGAATTGTTAAGTCCACCTTCTACAAAAGGATTTTAGTTGTGATGCACTTGTTAGAATGCAACTATAATATAAATGTTGATCTAATAGTGAATGAAATCTCTAATTGCTGATAACATATCCTGTAAATCTTACAATGTAAATGTAATCACCTTGAGTGATTGAGTGATACCTTGTCTATGCTCGTCGGTAGCCTTTTTGTGTTCTTGATAACTGATTTGATCTGTTTCTGTACTTTGCATGAATTCTCTTCTACTACTTAGATGCTCTCCATGGCTAATATCATTTATCAACTAATTATAAGTCTCTCTTATTACAAATGATTGAACATCTATTTATACTAGTTTCTAGCTCTATTCTTGATTCACGCTTTTCAAATTAACTCTAGATCCAAGGTTTACAACTTGACCTTGATCTTTAGTTAGATATGTTTTAGATCCATTAGGATGCTTTAAAACATTCACAATTTGCTTGCTTGACCCTCAAGTAAAGCTTTAAAACAAATAAAAACACTATAAATAGAATTTCAATGATTTATCTGACGTGTAAAGTCAGATCCACTTTTTGCGGGTTCTTTAACTAACTGTCGGTTCTGATGGTCCACCTGCTCTGTCAGTTCTGTCAGTTTTCTTCTTCGTCGGTTCCCTTAATTGAACTGTTCGTCGCGTATGCCTTTTCTACTCTGTCGGCGATGTTCTCAAAATTGTATCATTGGTTACGCTTGTCGTCAATTTGACTCTTGTCAATGTTCATCGGGCAATTCTATACTTAGCATTTTCACGATAGAGATTGTCATCTCGTCGGGTATGATTGTTGTCCGTCGGTTATGCCTATACCGATGAACTTTATCATGTTTCTCCCTTTATGTATACTAATGGAAAAAATTAATGTCATCAAATTTCACATTAAATACATAGGTACCTGATGATACATCTAATTATACATCTTTGATCGAAAAGTTTCATCGTATTTTGCAGTCAAATGAGTTAGTGATAGTCTGGTATCCACAATTGTTGCGGTTAAGTAATTTAATGTTATGGTTATTTTATACTTATTGACAAGTTTGACATCGTGGTATTCCATTTAATTAGAATTGATTAAATTCATCCTTTGAATTTTTTGGGTTATTTAATTGGATTTGATTTATTGAAATTAAAGTGTTTTATTTTATCCTTTTTGGGCTTTGGGGAAAAAGTGCCCTTTCATTGTGAAAGAGAATTCATTTTTCGTACTTGTTAATTTGGGAATTTAAATTTTGCTCTCAAACCCTCTTTGGAGAAATTAGATTTTCGCTTGTTGGGGGAGATTGTGTTACCATATTTTTGTGGGTATTAACTCATTGGAGTCATGTCGAGATTGCTTTGTGTTTCCAATGAACTTATTTTCTTTTGTGGCTTGTATTTATTTATTTCTCCATTTTTGTTTTTCTCTCCATTTTGAGGTAGGAACTTCATACATCTCTTGTTCGTTAATTTTATCAATTCTAGATTGTTGTAATATTTAGGTGTGATCATATTATGCTTTTTCCCCACTTCTTTGATTTATTTTTATGCTTGTTTGGGCTTTTATATAAATTGGATGTTTCTGGTATTTGGAATGTGAATTTCCATATTGTTATGTTGCTCATTTTTCTGTGTGAGATTGGAACGGTAATTTTATTATTTTTTTAGGATGTTGTGCATGTGAGAACCAATAGGTTTTCTCATTTTTTCAAGATCCCAAGTTTGATTTTTTAGCATTTTTGGGAGGTTCTTGATTTGCATGGCACCAAAATTGGGTTTTAGCCATGTTTGGCATGTTATGAGCTTTAATTTTGGATATTTTTCACATTTTTTAGTTTTTTCATAAGGCCATAATTAATTGAGGAAATTATGGCTACGAACTACTCTTATATGAACTCTTGGTTTTATACAAATTGAGTGTGTTTACAAGCCTTGCTAGTTGTTGTAGGTAATTACTTTGTCTTGTAAAATTATGCTTAATTTGAGATAACATTTTAATTTGTTAATGTTTGGTGTTTGAGACTGCATCTATAGCCTAATTAAGTTATGCTTTCATGATGGCATATTTGAGATATCCATACTCTTGGTTTGAGACTAATTAATTTTACCATGCTTTGTGATGGTTTTATGACTTTTGAGTCTTTCTTTCCTTCATACTTTTGTTGCATTGGTTACATTTTTCGTCATTTTTGTAACAAGATGAACTTGTTTGGTGTTTGAGTAGTGAAGTGGAGTGGATCTCCATGGATATTTGGGACACAAAGGGGTTGTCTGGGTAACCTGTAGGGAATTCTTAATAAAAAGTGATAATTAAATAAATGAATAGAGATAACACATCAAAAAAATTAAAAGGACTATTTGACATCCAAGGAAATTGATATGATATGTCTTTTCCTGGTCATTTGATGAGGTTGATCTGGCATAGTGCTTGTTTTTTTATAACATTGATCTGGCACAATAATTGGTTGTCCAAGAATGTATATATGGTAATATTAGCCTAGTCATTTTCAAACATTGATCTATCTTAGTAGAGATTCCTTAATGAGATAAGGATTGTTCTAAGTCGCATGAGCCACCATGTGCCATGTGATGACACTCCCACTCTTGATTATTTACACCAAACATCTATTTATATTTGATTAGTGACCTTGTGTATATGTGACTTTTTCTTCAATCTATGATATTGCATTGGGCTTATTGTGCCACTATTTGATTGTATACACTTGTATTGCACGAGTGTTATCCTTATATATTTGTGTGCATTGTGCTTGTTTGGGTTGTGTGACTATCTGTGCGAGCACAGTGGGGTTTGGGTACCACAGTGTTGGGTGGCGTGACATGTCATTATTGGGGACCAATGTATAGGTGGTGGACTAGATCCAGTGGCTACAATATTGTGCACGATGGGATCTTCTCTACCCTTATGCTTTTTTTAGTACTTTATAATGTTGTTATCATGATCTTGTGGGTTATGAATTTATGCTTAGACTCATCATATTGAGTGATGTTATCCTTGATTATATGTATTTTGGAGGATTGACCTAGTCCCCTCTATTGGAAGTCGTGATTTATTATTTGGCTTAGTCTCTTGTGGCTCATTGTACTTTGTTTGGGCCCTTGTCAACAACTCATTGAACATATGTGTATTCCATTCCAGGTGAGTGTTTGGTCATTGTCTTGGAACCCTTGGAGGTGTGTGAATACTTATGCTTGTGTGCAATCTTAAAATGATCATTGTTGTAGCATCTTGATTATGCATTTGTACTATGTTATGCTATTGTAATTGTAATTATTACAACAACAAAAAAAATATCAATGCATGTTTAACCCTTCATTTTGAGGGTTCCTTGGTGGGGCATTACATCAATTATTAGAGCTCATGTTCGTATGTTGGGAGATTTTGTCTACATATACCCTTTGTGATTGTTGTGAGTGGTGTGTGCTTGTTATATCTTTTGATGATTATCATTGTTCCTTCATTGCCTTATGAAGAAATTATTTTTCCATTAGTATATTCAAAGGGAAAAGATTTTTTGAAACATCACCGAAAGACATACTTTCAGTACAAATAACAAAGGTCACCGAAAGTGTTAAGAGCAGAGAAACCCAATAAGACATATCACAAAAGAAACTTGACATAGCTTACATAGTTCAACCCAAAAATGTTGAAGTGTAAACTGATAGAGAAGAAAAGTAGAGGAACCTGACAAAGAAAGGGAACCCGATGGACAGTTCACAGAAGGAACACTAACAAACTGACAACAAAGCAACCCGAGCATCAGACACCGAAAGTCAGTTATAACCCAAGAAATGTGGATCTGACTTCCACATCAAATAAAACACTTATGTTTTATATTTAGCATTTTGATTTGATTTAAAACCATTTCTTGAGGGACAAGAAATGTAATTATAATTGTTTTAATCAATCTAACTGCTTGAAAACATGCAAACTAGGAGATCAAGGTCAATTTGTAAACCTTCGATCATAGAGTTATCTTTGTAATACGTGAAACTATAATAGGTCAATTTATTGTATAAATATATGTGTAATCATTCATTTCAAATATGATGTCAGGATAATAGTAGCCAAGGAGAACATCTATGGATCATACTAAGGTTTTCAAGCAAGAACAACAAAAGATGAATTAGGTTATCAAGAACCAGATTCAAGGTTACCGAGCAACAGAGGTATTGATAAATCACATTAGGTGATACATTATACTTGTAATCTTTAATGGATCTGTAATAAGCAATGGTATATTGCATACACTCAGGTCACTGAATATTTTTTTCTACATTCTAACAAGTGTAGAAAATAGAAGAAATCCTTTCAAGAAAGGTTGATTTAACAATCCTTATGTAAATTTGTTAACCAAGTGCACACTAAATAGTGTTTATAAAGCTCTTAACAGATTATACCTTAACCAGTCTCTGCATAATACTCCTAACAGGGTAGATCATCAAAAGTGATCAAATTGTAAGCCTTAACCGACCCCTTCCATTCTGTAGATAGTGAAGCTTTGTGGGTTTCATCCCCACCGTAGTTTTTACCTTCTAATAGGGGTTTTCTGTGTTACCAAATCTTGTGTCATGTGTCTATACATTTCATGAATGCTTCTATGAATGTTTTACATGCTTATTTAATTATGAATTAATGTTACATACACAAATATAGACTAGCATATGTGAATGGGAATACAATGTATTGATTACAAAAGGATAAAGGTTAATTGATAAAAGTTTTGAGGGTACTGATTCACCCCTCCCCTCTCATTACACCATTCTATTATTTCCAACAATTGGTATTAGAGCTAGATATCTTAATTGGAAAAGTTTAAAGACTTAATAGAAAAGATCATACAATGGAAAGGTACAAGCTAGACAAGAGTATTGACAATCAAAAGCTAGAGATACATATATTCTATGAACAATATAAAGAAGCTAGAATCAAGATGAGATAGTTGTTGGATGAAATAAAGATTATGGCATCTTGTTGTAATGAAATAAACTATCATGAAGAGGAGATACCTGATCTATTTTAGTCATCACAATCTGCATCTAGAAAAGCATCAGACACATCAGAATAAAGCATCACCAGGTTTGAATGAAATCAATCAACATCTGGCTGGACAAGTGAAATATCTACAAATTGGTCAAGAGATACAGATGGTAAGAATTATTGATGTCATGAAAAATGCTAGACAAGTTGAGAAAGAAAGAACACTAGCTATTGATGACAGGAGGAAGATTACTGAAAAGCTACAAGAGAAAGAGTCAGAAATACAAAGACTTACAGAACATCATCATGAGATCACCAATCATATTTCTTATGAGTAAGGATGCAAATAGAATGAACATAGAACTCATTGAAATAATAGAAGCTATCGGTGAGCTAAGAGAATAAAATGAAAAACTGAAGCATGAAGTGAGAATTCAGCAATAGCATAATGACATGATCAAGAGAGTTGAAGATAGCACCAAAAGGATGGATGATTTTCTGGATGGACAAATAAGAGTCAACAAGAATACTGGACTAGGGTATACTGAGAATGAAGAAACACCATACCAAGTTGATCCAAAAAATGTCTATGCAAGTCCAAGACCAAGAAATCAGTCATGCAATCACTGTGGAAAACAAGGCCACACATAAAATGTTTACAACAACAAAATAAAATGTAATCCTAAAACCACACCTTCATTCATAGGAATTTGTTATAAATGTAACAAGAAAGGACATAAAGCATATGAATGTAAATCTGAGGTGAAACAACCAAAGAAGGAAACCTACATGGTCAAATACTGTCCTACTTTCCAAATGCATGGCACACATCTCTTGAATGTAGGAAGAAGAAAAGGCAAGCGTGAAAGCCTAAAGAAAATGAAACTGCTTATCAACCAAATAGAGTTGGTTACTCATATGTTTGGGATTACAATACATGGGAAAACTACACAGCATGTGGAAGATTTGGACACATAGCTACAAACTGTAGGAGACAATGGATGAGAAAGTCTAGGAGTTAGAATAAGCCCAGAATGGCATGTCTACACTGTCATAAAGTTGGTCATCTAAGAAAATATAGTAGAGACCAAGTGACAAAGACCATCACCTTTGCCAATGCAAACACCATTGAAGACATTAGGAAGATGAGAAACAAAATGTGGAGGAAAGCTTCAAACACTAGTGAAGCTGGACCGAGCAATGCAAATGGTGACACCTTATCCAATGGATCTGGTGACTTAACCACCCCCACCTAAGTAGAAAAAGTAAGTATGGAACTACATTATACCAAGTTATATTTTGCATCAGTTCCATTATACATTGATGAAATGCCAAACTAGCATGATTAAAGATGCACTATGGTATTACATGTTATGATTTTGTGAATTCAATCTCATTGGTCAATGCTTACCAAAAATCATTGGTGTACATACAAAGCTAATTTTTCTATACTTACCGAGAATTGTCGGTTAACACATAAAAAGCTAAGTCGCTAGTGTAAACTGAGCTTCATTGATAACCATGTAAAACTACAATGTTGTCTTTGCCATATACCGAGATCCGTCGGTAAATAGTCAAATGAGTTGACACCTGGCCCGAGCATCATGTTCTCATAGAGAATGAAGTGTGTATGCCACCCGATGAATGTGTCTTCAAACATTGAGAAGTGGGTGAGCATTTATGACACAACTAAGGGCAAAAGTCTATAAATAGTTGACGGAAGAGCTCATTTTTCACAAAGCAATTTGAGCGAAGAAGCAGAGTGAAACCATAACACAAAGAGACCACATTACAGAGAAACTTAAACCCTATTCACAACACTCAAAAATATTCCTAGCAGCCATAGAAGGTTGAAATGAGTAACAACATTCACCAAGAACTCTAATTTATTTTACGGGAAAAGGACCTAAATTCTAAAACAATGGAAACTACTTCAAGAACCTCCAAGATCAAGAATGAAAAGAAGAAAAAGGTTAGTCTAATCAAGAATACCACATGTGAAGAACCTCATTACAAGATCTATCCCGAGGTTGCTTCACAACATGACAATGTTGGTGCATTCTCTAGTATACCAGCTAGGGTTTTACTCATTGAAGATGTCAGAGTGTATATACACTACAAGATTATAGAAATAGGAGACTTGGAAGTTGAGACATCTTACAAAAAGATTTACAACAATGATGGAACAATCAAAGAAGAACATTAGCCCATGTGAAAGGGCTCACACGTGCCCTATTATTCTTGAAGGAATTCAAGACGGAATGGATTCAGTTAGTACTAAGCAGAGTACATGACCGAAAGATATAGCTGGATGAGCCAAAACTAATAATGAGGGATGTTATACATATTGTTATTTCTTATCCTATAACTGATAAAGTAAAGGAACTAAAGCACCCTCCTCAAGATGAAATTGAAAAGAACATAGGAGCAACATGGGACAGAAGAGGATTAAAGGTATACACCATCAACGATGATGAAATGAAATTTGGGGCATGTGTCTTAGGACACAAATTCTTTCAGGATAGAAGGATGAATAGTGTTGCATCCAGATTAGTGGATACAACACACAAAATTGTCAAGAAGGGACTACAGTTAGATCTATCAGAGCTTCTAATAAGGCAAGTAGATGAGAACATGAATACAATCAGGACTACAAAGTCTAACTCATGTAAGTTTGGTTCACTCATTATGTGCATATTTTTCTATTTTCAAGAATCCTTCCCATCTATTGGCAATGTCAAATGGGACACTACCCGACCAGTGACCACACAAATTAGTGAGTTCATTAAATCACTAGGAGATAATTTTGAATTAGTTATGGATGAATACTTTATTGGATTCTAAGACAAAATGCAGACGAGGGTAAGGATACCAGAACAACTGGTAGAAAAGTACAAGACTAAAATTTGTTTTATGGTGGACACTGATTATACCTATATCAAGCCATTTGTATCGAGGATAGCATGGCTGGCACCACTTGACTATGAAGTTAACATAGATCAAGAAATAAATGCTATTGAGGCATTGATAAATGAACCATTGGACAAGTCACAACCTAAGTTTGGAACTTATGAGGAAGCCAAGGAAAGGATAAAAACTGGCTTAGTTGTGAAAAATATTGATAGGAAGAAAGATTAAATGGTTAAGACTTTGAAGAAAAAGTTGTCGGTGAATGAAGAAGAAATATAACAGACAAAAGAAACTGGGGTTCAGTCACTCGTCGGTGAAGCTGAGAATGTGAGTGAATCAGAATCCATAGAGTTTGATGCACCACCTCCAAAGAAGCCTAGGACTACTGTTCCATCTAGGACCAGAAGTCAGACAACAAAGGATGCAATTCCTTCACTGATCAAGAAAGGTCAAGTTAGGACCTATAAAAGAAAGCCTCAAACAGGGAAGAAGGGCCCAGCAAAAAGAAGAAAGTTCATCAAAACTAAGGAAGACACAAAGGACACCAAACAAGATGAACAACATGTTAATAATAAGTTCCCTACCACCATTGATGAGGTATGTGTGTCAATTATTAAGTCAGCATCAATCACAGACCCAGAGATTAGAAAATGGCTAATATTGGATCCCGAGGATCAAAATAAGATAGAAGAGGTAATTATCACAATGATGTATGTATTCAAATATGTGCATATCCAATTTGATAAATTATGCCTAAAGAACTTATGGATAGATTTTTGTCTAGGTGGACATATGCTCTCAAGGAAGAGAAACAAATAAGGGAAAGAGACCTAGTTTCAGTCATGCCACCTGAATCTAAGATGGAAGAGATTCAAGAAATTTTGGAGAAACATTCCAACAGGTTCTCCCCAAAGATAAGAGCCTACGAGGTGCTAAAGAGACATATGATTGAACTTGATAGAAAAAGTGAGGATAAATGGAGAATGATACTTAATGTATCAAAAAGGGATTCAAGCTCCGAGACATAAGAAGCTCTTACTGACAAGCCACTCAATGTTGAAGATCGGGATAAACCAAGCCCAAAGCACATTACTCTAACTGGTGATGAGGATGTAAATGAAGTAGCATTGAATACAGGAGGTAATAAGTATATGAACACTGCAGATGAAATGTGGTCAAATAATACTATCATTGATATTACCAGAGGAGATCCTACAGATGAGATACCAAAAGATGAAGATGTCATTGTTGTCCCAGTACAAACTGATGAACAAGACACAACTATAGATGTTTCACAGGTGAATATACCAGGCCAAATGTCATTGTTAATACAAGCTATTAACATAATCTCACAAAAGGAAAACTCACCCGATCCTGACGCAAGCATACCTGATGATAAGGGTAACGATAAACAAAAAGATACAACTGGTGAAGAGAAAGATACAACTGATGGAGCACAAAAATAAAAAAGATGAAGGGTAGAAAGAAAAAGGTGAATAAGAGAAGAAAGAAAATGATACTCCTAAGAATACAAAAGGAGATGTTGCAGATACACTAAAGGTTGATGTGGAGATGTCCACTACCAACTGACATGCAAATACCGAGCAGCAGGCAAAAGACACAACACCACAAAAGCCTTCATCTAACACATCTGACAAAGAAAAGGATATTTCTTTGGTAGTACATTCAAGTGCTTCACACTCAACATCCAAGAAGAAGAAGACAAAGAAGAAGCAGCTGCAGGTAACACTTGATAAAATCATTGAGATACCGAAATGTGAGCCTTCTACATTGGATTTTGAATCTCTCAAAAAGTATGTAGAAATATGTCAAAGGAAATCTAAGCAAGAAAAGCTAAGGAAAGAGCATAAATTTTTCCTGACATAGATGTTGATCAAAATTCCCCCATCCTTGATAAACTTTCCATTCTAACCGAGGCCATCACATCTCAGAATGTGGATGCAAAAAAAGCAATTAAGGATCCAAAAGAACAAAAATATCAATATAAATTAACAAAAAATATCGGCCAAGAAGTGACAGTCAATAATGTAAAGCTCTTAGAACTTGCAGATGAATTAGATCCAATAATTTCTGAAGCTATTGCCTTAATACAAAATTTGTGCACTTTAGAGAAAATCACTAAGGAAAATAGTGACAAGATTGCACAAATATATTTTGATCTAAACACAAGTGCACAAATTCTAACCATAGATGACAATGCAATCAAGATGCATTCAGAAAAGATTATAAAATCTAGAGGATTGAGACAGGAAATTCTAGAGGTAGAAACCAAGTTTAGAGATGAGATTACCGAGCTATAGGCTCTAATGCTACTAAATCTTACACTTCTACAATAGCACATGACTTCGGCAAGATAGTTAATTGCCACCCCAAAGATGTCTGCAGCAGACAACGTCTATGATATGCATGCCCAAATCACACTAGAGAAAATGGCTCTTGAACACCTAAAGGAGAAATGGGAGAAATAGATGGAAGACATGAAGAATTCCCATTCCCACATTTTTTTGATAAGTTGTAAGTATACACCTTTTCCCTTACTATCAAAAAAGGGGGGAAATGATATGTACATTAGGGGAAAATGATATAAAGATAAGGTGAAAAAGGAGTATAGTATAAAGGAAAGTGCACATGTATATACATATACTATACTGACATATACATAGGGGGAGTCATAAATGACAAGGTAAACACATGGTGTACATACTACACAGTTTAGTATTTTGCACATATTAGTTTTTTATACTAATGTCAAAGGGGGAGATTGAAGACATTATTTTTCCATTAGTATATGCAAAGGGAAAATAGTTTTTGAACCATCACCAAAAGATAGACTTTCAGTACAAACTGAAAGTACATATAACAAAGGTCACCGAAAGTGTTAAGAGCAGAGAAACCCGAAAAGACAGATCACAAGAGAAACCCAACACAGTTTACATTCTTCAACCTGAAAATGTTGAAGTGTAAACTGACAAATCAGAAAAGCAGAGGAACCCAACAGAGCAAGGAAACCTGATGGATAGTTCACAAAAGGAACACTGACAGACTGACAACAGAGCAACATGAGCATCAGACATCAAAAGTCAGTTATAACCCGAAAAATGTGGATATGACTTCCACATCAGATAAAATACTTATGTTTTATATTTAGCATTTTGATAAGATTTAAAACCATTTCTCGAGGGACAAGCAATGTAATTATAATTGTTTTAATCAGTTTAATTGATTGAAAACATGCAAACTAGGAGATCAAGGTCAAGTTGTAAACCTTCGATCATAGAGTTATCTTTGTAATACGTGAAACTAAAATAGGTCAATCTATTGTATAGTTACATGTGTAATCATTCATTTCAAATGTGATGTGAGGATGATAGTAGCCAAGGAGCACAACTATGGATCAGACTAAGGTTTTCAAGCAAGAATAGCAAAATATGAATTAGGTTATCAAGAACCAGATTCAAGGCTACCGAGCAATAGAGGTATTGATCAATCACATTAGGTGATATATTGAACTTGTAATCTTTATTGGATCTATAATCAACAATTGTAAATTGCATACACTCGGGTCACTGAATATTTTTGTCTACATTCTAACAAGTGTAGCAAATAGAAGAAATCCTTTCAAGAAAGGTGGATTTAAATATCCTTATGTAAATCTCTTAACCGAGTGCACACTAAACAATGTTGCTAAAGATCTTAATAGAGTAGACCTTAACAGTCTCCACATAATACTCCTAACAGGGTAGATCATCAGAAGTGATAAAAAATTAAGCCTTAACCAGCCCCTTCCATTCTGCAGATAGTGAAGCTTTGTGGATTTCAACCCCACCACATTTTTTACCTTCTAACAGGGGTTTTCTGGGTTACCAAATCTTGTGTCATGTGTCTATACATTTCATGAATGCTTCTATGAATGTTTTACATTCTTATTGAATTATGAATTAATGTTACATGCACAAAGATAGAATAGCAGATATGAATGGGAATATAATGTATTGATTACAAAAGGATAAAGGTTAATTGATAAAAACATTTGGGGGTACTGATTCACCCCTCCCCTCTTAGTACACCATTCCATTATTTCCAAAACCCTAGCATGGATTTTAGACATGTTTATGATGGTTCTAATCCATATCTTATTTTTCTCTAAAGAATGCCTCCCAGGAACAAAGTTGGTCAATAAAATACCCGTCAAGAAGTTCATGAGGAGGAGCATCAGAGGAAGAGCATCAAGAAGAGGAACATCAGGAAGATCATCAGGAGGACTAGAGAGGTGGTCATGGTGGTAAAGATGGAATCCCTAGTTACTTTAATTAATTTAGGAGCTTATTACTCAGTTGGAACCTTGTCAGGAGACATCTCATCACGGGGAGTTTCAATTATCTAATCATGGTTATAGAGAGGAGAGGAGAGAGAGTTAGCATTCATGTACCCCGATTGGATCTAGAGTAGATAATAGGATAGATCGAGAAATTGTGGATGAGGATTTTATCTCTGTAGGACACATGAGAGACATTGTAACAACCAAATCCATCTAACATAATAATCATTAAAATAAAAATTTACTTTTGAGAAAAAATTAATGAAAATGAAACTAAAATAACTAACTTACATTTTACTATGAACATGAAAAGTAATTTCATCCATGTCTCCCACCATTCCATCATTCCCACAAGCCTCACAAGAGAAATTTCCTCCATATTCATCAAGTGACACTTCCAATGATGCAACGTCCCATGGGCTATCCATAGAAGAAATCCAATCTAGTCCTATTCATAATACAAATACCTTCTATGTTGCACAAATTCTAGAGCCAAATCCACCACATGTTCCCATTCAAGGGAGTCTCATAAAAAGTCCTCCTTTGTGTCAACCATGCATATCCAAAGCCATACACCATGTCAAGAGGATGATCTAATGAACAAAGAAATAAGTCTTGAAACTAATCAAGATCAAGCTCCGAACAATAACATATCCCCTCCAATTTTAAACCAAGATCTCATTTATCTTAAGCCTCGTGATGATTCTATTTCAAGGTGTGCACCCTTGGTATCAGTCATTCCATGCAGTGGTTGGTGACAAGGGTTTAACAGCCTCCTGTAGATTTTTATAAGTCTATTGCTTGTATCAGCTATTGATAGTTCGAGATTTTGGTGCAACTAAAACTACCCAATCTAACAATTGGTATCAAATCCAAAATATCCCCAATCCCTTCATTTCATTTTCCTACTCCTCCATATCCCTTAATAGGTCCTATCCTACCAAATTATCTTGTCATTATCCTATTCCATTGCAAGACCCATTTTTCCTCCTAATCCTCCTTCTGATCCAAGTGCATCTATGAAATTTATTCATGAACCCCATATTGGCATTATGATAAGTTTTTTGAGGTGATACGTAGATCGGACATGAGTGGATGCATAATTGGTTGTCCTTGATGGAAATGTATTTAGATATCATGATTACAGTGACCGGTAAGAATTGTACATGATCGGTAAAGGAAAGATCAACTATGTATGTTACCTGGTGTTCAGGAAGAACAATATTAGATAGATTGTGGTAGCGGTCGAGTTGACAAAAGATTCAGATGTTGCAATCATAAATATAGTATGTATATGGTATGATGAATCTATGATTCCAATCGCAACAATTTATTTCAAACTTTTGATAAAATTATGTTTTGAGAGTGAAGATAGTTTGACTATCTAATCACCAATCAAAGTTTCATTTTAATTTGATTAAGTCAGTGGATCTAAGACCACCATATCAATTTTAAATATTGGTAATACATTTAAGGATGACATATTGGATATTGTTGACACTGATTTTGAGGAGGTTGGCTAATTTGTTGAGCCGACTATGGTGGAAAGTTCTAGGTATTTTGTGACCTAATGATAGTGTATATAAGGAGCACTAAATCATTTGATTTAGGGTTGTGCTCATATTTTTAGCATGGGCGGTTATAAATTGAAGGATCAAATATTGGTATAGCATCAGGAAGGAAAGGATCTAAATGGATCTGATAGTAAACTAGTGCCATTCTACATATCAGAAATCATGTTGTTCCCTAACAATTGCAGTAGATCAAATCCTCTAACAAGGTGCACTTTAACAAGTTCTTATTTGTAAATTCTTTAACAAGGTAGCTTCTTAATTGAAGTTTGAAATCCTCTAGTGAGGTAGATCTTAGTTGATTTTATTTTATTTCTAACAGTGTACTAATCACTTCTAACAGGGTAAACCCTCAGAAAGGGTATTTGTAGCTCCTAACAAGGAAAACTCATTTACTGCAGTATTGGGCTTATGGGTGTCATCCCCACCATGGTTTTTTTTCCCTCTAACAAGGGTTTCCACAAAACAATACTTGTGTTATGTGTGTTAAAGTTGTGGATGCTTGATATTTTATTATTATTATTTGTTTACTTCTTTCATATGCTTTGTGGTTTGGAAGTTGATAGAGCAGTTAATCAGATTGGTGGTTGAATTAGGTCAATGCCTATTTGTACTTATTCACCCCCCCGCCTCCCTCCTCTTAGTCACAATATTTCCAATAATTGGTATTAGATCTCATTGGTCCTCCTAATATTAAGCCTAACTGCTTGAGGAAAACATCCCTATAAGTCAACATGGATATATACAAGTATGAAAAGCAACTTGAGGATGCACGCCAAGTTATCAATGAATTGAAGGAAATGTTGAGGTGTTCCCTTGCTAAGAGGAGAGAGCTTGTTGAGAAGTTGAGTGAAATTCAAGACTACATTGAACAATTGTCTTAAGGTAGTTTATCTGAAAAATCAGTCAAAGCACTTGTAGATCTGATGGATAAAAACAATGGACTCAAAAGTGAAGTGGCAAATCTGAAAAGAGAGCTTGAAAGTCATTCTTTCAGGATAGTTGAAGAACTTGAAAGAAGAAGGGTTGTTAATAACGCCTACAAAATTGTTGAAGATTCTCTAAAGGTTAAAGATGAAACCCTAATAGAAAATTTGGAGCAACTATTCAGATCAGAGCAAAAGGTTGCTACATTGAAGGAACACTTACTTGATACAGATGAAGATATAGTTGATATTGAAAGACAGAACGAGGGGATAAGGAAAGAGAATAGAAATCTAAAAGAAGATTTGAAAGTTGCAAATGATCTAATGGATAAGTTTAGAAAGGGTTTTGTTAAACTTGATGAACAACTTGGAAGACAGGGGATGAATGGAGAGAAACACTTGGTTTAGGTTTTACAAACTTTGAAGTTGGTGAATCTTCTGGTACCAAGGAAATCAATGAAGAAATAAAATCAACATCCAAGGTGAACAATAATATTGGAAAGAGAAGGTGTAAAATGGTATGTTTTAATTGTCATAAGGAAGGTCATACTGCTAATATATGTTGGTTTAAACCGATTGGTCCAAATGTTAGACCTAGAGATTCTACTACTAGATCAGAAAACTCTTATGCTCAAATTGATAACTACAATGTTAGACCTAATACATTTTCATCAATTTTTTACTAATGTAACAATTTTGGGCATAGATATAATGAGTGCAAAGAGAGAATAAACAACCAGTGGTCATATGATTACAACAGTCAGAGACCTATCAATCAAGGTAACCGATCAGATGTTACTTGTTCTAAATGTCACAACTATGGAGATATGGATGTGAACTACATATTAAGGTCACATAGAGAATTATGGACCCTGGAATCCAACATATATGGTTTTTATGTCTGTAATAAGGTTGGCCATCTTGCTAGGTCATGTAGAGAAAGAAAGTATACTAGAGGTCAATCGGTGACAATGATGGTAATGCCAAAGGTGAAGAAATTGCTAATGTTGATGAAATAAGAAATTATATGAAGAAGACATGGGTGAGGAAAGGAGAAATGAATTCATCAGATTTAAGTGAGAACTCCACAAGTCCAGGAAATGTGGAGAATCCATCGATGAACTAAGCACATTATTTGCTTAGGGGGAGCACTTAAAGTCAAATCATTTACCGATCCCCTAACTTCACGAGAGGTAAGATTCATATGCATTTTGAGATACCTATTTCTGATTTGATTATGGTTAGTGAAGATAAAGTGTTTGTATGCATATAACAAGTGTTATGTTTTAGCCGTTGTGGTCGGTGGAAAGCACTATTTGACTGTTATGTCTAACGACTACATTCTCAAAATTTATAAATATGAAAAAGTAAACTATTTTATCACTTTACATTCTAACAAATTTTATTGAAGAACATTTGGTTACATTCCATAGCAAGAACTATTTGTGTTTGTGGACTAATATTTTGTGCAAGAGACTCTAATCGGTGAAGTAAAGGTTATCTAGCTTGAACTGCAAATATCCTTATAGGAATCATTGTTGTTGATGTTAATTGTTAACAATATGGATACTCCAATTTTGGTCAACATCATTGATGAGCCAAGACTCATATTTAAGATACGCCTAATGAATGCAAATGGAAATGATCCAATGGGTGCCTATATTTGATACCCTATGGTGTATTTTTAACTCAAGACATTCGTTCATTCATTCACTACAAACTGGAAGAACTTCGAACTGATAAAATTGGAAATACTATAATTGTTAAGAACGTTGTTAAAGACATTAAGAAACATGGAAATATGATAGAAGTGTGGACTCACTTTGACAAGTTTGACAGTGAAGAGAAAAGAAAGATTGAAGATGTAGTTGTAAAAATTTTACACGCTTTTTGCAAATCACCTAGTAAACAATACAAAGATTTACTTAAAGAACTGTTTAATGTAGTTAACAAAAGATGGAGAGAAGATTTGAAGATTGATAGAGTAATGATGGAACAAGAATTTTCACTTTTACAACCTGAATTGTCTACCAAGGAGATAGAGTTTACAGTTGAAGCAATGAGAGAATAATCTAAGACATCGAACATAGTTACAAGAATTCTCATTGGAGATACTCAATTGGTAAGAAATGAGACAGTGGATTTATTGACAAAGTTTGTTGTTTAAGTCAAAAAGGTTGAAGAGGCAATAAAAAAACAAGAGAGAGAAAATGAAGAGATTAATGATGTCATAGGTAATGTTATCACTGATATCCCAGAATAGATTGCTGAGAAAGAGTTAGGTCATAAGGATGGTGAAGATATATTTCCAGTAAAGAGAAAACTGGACCTAATTAGTGAAGGTAGCACGGTGAAGAAGAGAAAAACAAAGGATACAATTAGTTCTGAAGAAGATGAAGAAATGCAAACAACTATTGATATTACTTAGATGAGCCCCAAAGAGCTATTGAAAATGTCTAGTAAAATCAGGGAGAAATTTGAAAGGGACAAGTTGGAGGGAAAGAAAAAGAAGGTCAAAATACTAAAAGGAGCCAGAAACTTCATTAGGAATTTAGTACCTAATGTGAGATATGACAAACAAGATAATCTTATTGATCAATTGGGTATATTGGTCAAGTTTGTTTTTTATCAAGTACCTAACTTGGAGAATACACCTATGGAGTTAGAAATGGAAGAATATGAGAAGCAACAAGGTGACAAGTTGAAAGAGATAATAACAGTAGAAAAAGAGTAACTTGCAATTCTAGTTAACAAAATGAACAAAACTCTGCGATATATAGGAAAGATTCTTGTAAAATTTTCCAAGGTCACATCTTTTACACAAGATCTAGAGAAGAAGAGAGAGGAAGACAAATAGGAACTTGTTGATTTGGTTACTAAGTTTGATCCTCTAACTAGTTCAATTTCAGCATTTACTGCTAAGGTGAAGAGGATTTCATACAACATGAAGATGTTACAAGCTGAGAAAGATAACATAATATTATGACTTTTGGAGTTGCAGTACTATCTAGCTCCCACTATGGATCTCATGCAACAACATGTGAGAGATGCACAAACAATACTAAGTCTACAAGAGGTAAACACTTTGAATGATATGGAAGGAACATCATTGGTTATACATGGACATATTTTATCTATGGAACTCTTTAAAAAGACATGGGAAACATCCCTGAATTCAGCGAAGATCAACTTGAAATTTTTTATAGAATGTAATTATGGTAAATACTTATAATCCTTTTTCATTATTGAGAAAAAGGGGGAGAATGATGTGTAATGTATCACGTGCAAGAATGATGTAATGACGTGTGATAACATGCATAATGTAAGGGGGAGTATGATTTGAGGATGATATTGTAGTATGTATGCAATGTAAGATTTTTGAGATGATTATCAGAATTTTTTGCCATCAATTCCAAAGGGGGAGATTGTTGGAATTATGATAATTTTTGGAGGTGATATCCAAAGTGGTCATGAGTGGATGCATAATTGGTTTTCCTTGATGACAATATATTCAGATATCATGATTATAGTGACCGGTAAGAACTATACGTGATTGGTAAGGGAAAGATCAACTATGTATGTTGACTGGTGTTCTAAGAAGAATAGTATTAGATAGATTGTGGTAGCGGTTGAGTAAAGGAAACATTTAGATATTATGATTGGAGATACGGTATGTATATGGTATGAGGAATCTATGATTCTAACCACAATACATCAAAGAAGTTCTGAAAATATTCAAGATGGAAGATTCCAAACCTTTTGGAACACCAATGGCTACTGGATGTAAATTAACAAAGGAAGACAAGAAAACAAAGGTAAATTAGACTATATACAGATCAATAAGAGGAAAACTCATGTATGTTGTACACACTAGACCAGATATTGCACATGCAGTAGGAATTGTTGCTAGATTTTCTGCTAACCCCAGGGAATCACATATAACTACTATGAAAAGAATACTAAGATATCTGAATAATACTGAGGAATTTGGCTTATGGTATAGAAGAGAAGGAAAATTTTACCTAAAAGTGTTTACCGACGCTGATTGGGCTGGAAATCTTGATGACCGGAAGAGCACAACTGGAGGAGCATTCTTTATGGGTGACAGACTTGTCACATGGATTAGCAAGAAGCAAGGATGTATCTCTCAGTCTACTGTAGAAGCAAAATATGTTGCTGCTGCTGCAAATTGCTCAAATATTGCATGGATCAAATAGCTGTTAGAAGGTATGCATATGAAGATCAAAGAACCGGTGGTTATCTATCGTGATAACACCAGTGCAATAAATATTTCAAAGAATTCAGTCATGCATGCGAAGACTAAACACATTTCCATCAAGTATCATTACTTAAGAGAACAAGTTCAAGAGAAAGAAGTTATACTTGAATATGTGCAATCAAAAGAACAATTGGCTGATATCTTCACCAAGCCACTGCCAAAG
>MU216779.1:17121-34346 GCA_018584345.1 Thuja plicata | reverse complement strand
AGACAGTTATTTGTTTCAAGTATTTCAAAGGCATACATCTTGTAGGGACTTAATAATTTGAGAAGTATTGATTGGTGGATTAAAGTTTGAAATTGGATAAATTTTTAAGGCCACTGATTCACCCCCCTCTTAGTTATTACTAACACAATGGGTACCACCATTGAAAGACTAGAGATAACATAGGAGTACAATAAAAGATAACTAGCAATAGCAACTCAAAACCTAACAACATAATATATACTAATCCTTGGTTCTATCCTTTCCCTAAACTTGGGACTGAAGGGTCGGGTCAAAATGGGCTTTCTTCAAATTACTCTTCATTTTCCTTTTCATAATATGCCATCCATCTTCAATTCTAGCAACCTCATTCTCCTAAGACAAATATTTATTAGTAGGGAGTCATTCCTGATCCTCTATACCCAAAAACTCCTACTGGAGTTGACCTTCCTCAAATGATGTCATCTCTGGCTCAAAAGATCCTGGTGCCTTGCATTTTCCTCTTCCTTCCAGAGTGACATCCCAATTACTCGTCTACAAGTCCCTATCAATCCAATCCGGCAAGGAGATATTTCTATGCTTTTCTCATTGATTTTCTTTCAAAGTACGCTTGGTGGGCTTCTGTACTAGATCCCCCGCTACCACTTGGTAAAAACTCATTTGTTTCTCTCTTTTCTTTTCTACGGTGTAATGTTGTTAAGCAACATCTTTCCACCAAGAATATTTCTTCTGTATTATGACTTTGTCACACTTTCAAACCATATTCCCTGTTTGGAAGCATCTTCTACACCTAAAAGGAACCCCTTCATAGTCCAAAGGTTGCACCCAACAACCTTTGAAGGTTTTAATCATGATTTATGTAGGAAGCCCTCCAGAAATATCCATTTCCACTAGCATGTGAGCAAAAGTGGAATGGAGAAGGTTAGAACAACCCTCATCAACCAATAGAAAATTTCCCAGTGAGTCTCCAATAGCCTCAAGACAAGAATCATATCATAAATGAAGAGGAAAATTAGGCATCCTTACCCAAAGTGGAGTTCTGTCAAAAAATTCAAAATTTGGATAGAAATATGGGTGCCATGGTTTCAACATTAGTGCAAACTTCTCCTCATAGCACCAAACATGTTCACAGAGAATCTTGTTTTTGTCATGAATCTTTTCAAAAAAACCAATAAAAAATCCCTTTGTTGTGTTGGGATTGCAAACTTTTGGTTTCCATGTTGCTATACTTCCCTTTTTCTATTGTATCTAAGAAATATTTTCTATCCCTAAGGTCTTCCATGGTGCTTAAACCCTAGGTATTTTGTGTCTATTCTAATTTCACATTACTTTTTTTAGTTCACTTAAGTTATTTAACCCATGTGCTTTAAGTCATCATCGGGGGACCATCTCTTATTATCCCCTAAGTCCTACCAGGGTATGTATTAATTTTTCCTAAGTTTTTAAGTCCCCGCAATGTTTTTATTGCTTCGCAAGATATTTTGCAAGTTAAAGTTGATCCAACGACAAGTGTAATGTATTGATCGCAAGATGCAGCTTGTTTACTCTTTGCAGAATCGTGCTTGGGTGCCAAGTGTCACTCTGAGATCATGGGGCCCATTTCTTCTAAGATATCTATAGGTTAATATTAGATCATATATGATTTCATTGGACGGTTGGTAAGATTATGGGATCAAAAGGTGCACAAAAGATATTCATCACAGAAACGTGCCTGTGCAACACATGGAAAGTGGTCAAGCCAAAGGGAAGTAAAGCATCGAGAAGTTATGTTTTAATCCAACGGTTGGTGCATTTCCTGGAATGGTTATGAGGATTGTTTATTCTTCAAGGAATCACACTTTTGTGATATGTTCCCTACTCAGATAGTAGGTCCAGGTCTTTAAAGAAGAGAAAGGAAAATCATATGTAATCAAATCTGACGATGGCCATGATGCCTTGAATGCAAGTTAGACAATGAATAGACTTTGCGAGTTCATGTCTGGTCGACACCTATCTAGTTTTATAAAGAAGGTCAAGTGGGACCGAAGTCTTGGGTGAAACTTCCAAGTGCCTTGAGCTTGCTGGTGTTTTAGTGATTGATCGACGACAACATTTTAAATTTGAATTTAGGATTTAATCTGGGTCGTCAATGGTTTTTTCCGCACTAGGTGTGATAGCTGAAATAGATATTTGAATATTTAAATGTTTTCAGAGGGTTTTTGGGCCACGGAATCTCATTTCAAGTTGTAGAGAAGTAGATGGATCAACTTGATCTTTTGGGTCACATTTATGTCATCGTAGGATTCTAAATGGATAGTTTTTTATGATTGTAGCTTCATAAGTGACAAGTGGTGATGACTTAGGGTTCTAATTAGATTTTGAAGATATTTTTTTGCCTTAGTCTAGTCCCTGTTTATTATTCCTTAATGTTTCCTTGTTTATCAAGTTTTGGTGGTTGTGCCATTTTAAGGTTTCTTTCTGCCCCAAGAGTCCAAACTCGTGGTTTCCAATTGGTATAATTATGATTATTTAGGTCTTTTGTAAGGATGGGATTGTTATGCCACAAAAGGTTTGTAAGCTTTGCATATTTGATTAAGACTCTCAGTCATTTATTTTTCTTTGATTTTAAATGTTTAAGATGTTTTATCATAATATATGTTTGTAACTTCTTGTTATTTGTGAGATCTTAATGAGTAATGTCTTTATTTCAGTTCTTGTATTCATTTGGATTGGTTATTAAGGACATCTCAATCCATCACTCTATAAGGCATAGGGTCTAGCTGGTTTAGGGTTTTTTTCAGAGAGAATTAAATTCCTTAAAGTAGTTTCAGTGAGTAAAGAACTATAATGAATTGGATAATTACATTTTCTTCCATGAAGTGTGAATTGAGTATGTAAGGCATAGTTAAGTTCAGAGATCATTTGCAGGTTTTAGATTTGATGTTTGTTGTTGTTAAGAGTATTTTCATTTAGAGTGACTCCATACCCACTGGATAGGGCATTGGTCTGATATGTTATAATGTGTGGTTCTCATCAATATTTATAAAATCTATTACCATTTACATGTTTTATGTTACAATCCACTATGCCTGCCAGTTTGTGATACTATTAAATATTGAAGGCAGAGGATTAGGTAATACACACTTGATTTTGTGGAGCTCAAAGTGTAGAAGGTTCAAGGACCTTTTTGGATGTTGTTTCTTTTCCTTGTTGAATCAGTGTTGGGGAATATAGAGGAATATACCTGAACCGCAGGTAAAAAAGGGATTAGCAAGAAAAAGAACCAACTGAAATGGTGACTCTACTGGGGAACTAAGAGATAATTTTATTTCATAGTTTCCTTTAATATTTGCAAAATTTAAGGGTCAAGTTACATATTTTTAATCCCCCAAGTTGGTTGGGGTGGCAACTCCGAGTTTGGTTGGCTAGTGTTTAGTTGAAATCAAAATTTTTTTAGGTCTTGTTTGTTCAAGATATAAACAATATGAGAAACACCAGAGAATATATGAAGGAACATCCAAAAGCTAAATTGGAGGGTGGGCTCCCAAGACTTGCTAGAAGAAATTGGTCAAAAAGGATAGAGTCTAGTAGTGCAATTTACTGGAAGCCTAAGGCTTCAGTTGAAGGTTAATTAGCCTTGGGTGTTGTCCCAGAAGGTGTGGTGTGTATATTTGTACCTATTAAGAGACACAACACTTCAATAAATCATTGCATTAGTGAAGACAAAGGGGTTAGCAAACATAACATTCACCAAAATTGATCTATTGCTTCCTATCTAGGAGTATGAAAAATGACATAATAGCCCTTAGATTATGCATATTCAAGTGACAAATACGACCTAAGAATGGAAGATTCAAATGAAAATTAATCTAAATGATTCAAAAACATGCATGCTAGCTCTAGAAATGGAGATTACAACAATATAACTAAGATTTAAGCTAGAAAGCACTATGAAAGTCCTAAAAATGAGCAATATGAGATTGCTTCTTCAATTCTCCAAATATGGGAAACATAAGGATGCTATCAAATCTTCAAAATTAGGAGCATTATAACAATACAATAAAAGACTTTCAATTTCAGGGCCATTTGAGCTCAAAATCCATCCTATTTATAGGAGAAATGGAAGAAGGGGAGAAGATTCTAGAAGGGCTTCCATTAATGAGGGTGTAAGACTCATTAATGAGGTATGGGTTGAAGGAATATGTAAGAGCCATTAATGCTTCATTTATGAAAGCATTAATGAGGTATGGGTGAGGGTTTAAGAAGCATGGGTAAGGGTTTAGAGTCAAGTCTGACAAGGTGGACTTGAGGAAAGAAATCTTGAGATTCTTTGACTTTCTCAAGTGGGTGGAGTTGTTAATCATTCCTTAATGGAATGTGAAAATATTAAGGGTAGATTAGGATTAGGATTAGGGCTTCAGGGATGTGATTAAGGAGATACAGATGGGAGGAGAGAAAATGAGTTGAGGGGGGATTAGCTAATTAGGGTTAATTGGCTAATTAAGAAGAATTAGCATGTGAGAAAGGGTTGGGATGAGTTTGAACTCATGGTTGGGTAGTTGAGATTGGTAAGGTTTGAAGGAATATTAATAAATGAATTGTTATAATAACATATTCACTTAATAATAGGGATTTAATTAATTATTTAAGCCTTTGATTTGCTTTTTAATAATTAATTAGGACTATAGCCAAATTGAATCAATTAGGCTAGGGGATTGATTTTGCAAGTGATGAGGTATAAATAGGATTTCATTAATTCCCTTTAAATTAATTACCTTAGCCAGGTATGATTTGAATTGATTTGATTGGCTAATGTGATTAATGTAAATTAGTGATTAGATCACTTAGGAGATTAAATCTAATTCAAAGGAATTATGCCAAGCAGTAACAGGGTCGTTTGGACATAATTGGGAGTATGATCACACGTAGGGAAAATAGGGTCTATAGTTGGAACAGACCAAATTCAGGTGGTTACATTTGCCCCTCTTTGAATTGATGTGCGAGCAGTGCATTGATTCAAAGAAAGTTTTTGATCTAGACTTCAGAAAGATTGAGAATTCTGTTCTTGGTTGTCAAATGAAATGATGATGAGATCAGTCTCACACTTGATCAAACAAAACTGATAGTATTGAATTTGAACTTGATCGAGCAAAGGTCAATAAGAAAAGATCTTAAAGATATCAAGTCTGAACTTTGTTGTTGTCCAAAGATTGATAATACTGATTCCCAACTTGGTTGTCATCCAAAAGTCAGTATGAAGCTACCAAGAGCTTAATAAGAATATTTTTAAATGAGTAAACACAAGATATCCAACTTATGAGAACCAAAGCTTTCTATCCAACAGTTCTGACTTTAGTCAAGGAAACTGTTATGCCCCTAGTTTGTTTGATAATGAAGTCATTTTTAATGCTATTTTGAGCAAAAAATTAATTGATGATAGTGTGATCATGCCCCTCGAGAACAAAATTGAAGGACAAAGAAATGAAATCCCTCTATTTGAAAGAACATATCACTTGCATGGAACGGGTAGAATAAGTAAGAATGGATTAGAAGAAGTGAAGAAACGGGGGTGTGTTTAAGAGGAAACACATGAGTACCAAGTTAATCCCATTGAAAATATGAGTTCAATTTTTGTCCTGATAGATCAAAGATTTCAGGAAGCATGGGTAAGTAAATATCTTGGATTTCAGATGAATTAGAAATAGAAAGGAGTTTGAGCTCAGATCTTTATGTTGTTCTTTCAAAAAAAAAAATGCATCATGCAATCTCTAAATGCAGCTAGATGTAGACTCTTAGGACTTTGTCACTAATTTGTAGATATTATAGCATTTTTTCATCATTGGGCACTTTTGGAATGCATACCATCAGATAGTACAACAATCACTAATACCCACTGATATTATGAAAGTATGAATACTATGTTTTATTGGAATGTCAGAAATAGACTTAGGCATCAAGGCATAGAAGCCAGGATAACAAATTAGTCACCTTCCTTTTAATATACTAGATCCTGTGTAAGGCAAGATATTGGACCCACAATGACCTTGAAAATTCATATCCTTGGGTACATTATGATTCATATACCTTAGTGAGAATCTGGATCAGAAAACAGACAAGGAAATTGTTTCAACCTCATCGTAGTTTACACATAACGAAGATTGAGATATATGCGGCTATCCACCCATAGTGGAATCTCTTATCATAAACATCTAAGTTAGGTGAAATTTATAGGATCATTTGAAATAATCACCATATGCAGAAAATCAAGAAAATATCATGCCCCCTATCCTTATGACTCTTTGTCTTTGCGCAGACGTCATTGAGTAACTAAGAAGACATAATAAATTATCAATCGTGAATCAATCAAATAAAATTTATAATTACTTAGATACCCCTAGTTGAAGACCATCATCAGGACATAAAAGAATCATAATCAAACCAATATCAAACTGTGTGCTTAAGTAGTACTTGTTCATTCATTTGTCAAACACAATAGAGATTCATCAATCAGAAAATCAGAATATAAGCAATATGGTGTTTGATGCCTCTGCATTGATAGGATAATCCTTTCATGTTTGCAATCCAATATAGCCTTGTAGGAACTCCATTAATGTAAATGCCACGTCTAGATATGTGATGTTTGAAGAGACACCCTTGTTTTGGAAAGTGACATTGTTTGGCCTGTATCAAGAAACATTGTGTCCGCTAGGCAAACCATCCTAGAGAAACCTAGCAACTGCAACCTACCATGCCAACAAAGATGCCCCCAGTGCAGAATGATTTATTCCTAAGACGTAAATATAGAAAAATCCCAAGTGAGGATAAGATAGCCATTTAGGAAATGAAGTCAGTGTTTGAGCATAGGTAAAATTATGAAGGCCTAGTATCAGTAATGCTTTGATAGATGGAGTGTAGAATACAAGTGATGCCTGATTGCCAGGTTTTCACCACTTGGCAAGATCTTTTCTTTCTTTTTTTGCTACCAAGATGCCTGTTTTACTAGGTGCTCATCAAGGTACTTTTCTCTTTTTCAATTTTTTTGCTATTTTTGCTTTTTTGAATGTTTTTGTAGTATCAAGGCACCTATTTACCAGATTTCACCAAGGATACTCTTTCTATAGGACCTTTTCAATTGTTTTTGGATTTCTTCAAGATCAATTTTCTGAATGTTTTTGGTTTTTTGTAAAAAAATTTTGCTGTACAAGCTCTGCTAGCCGAACATTAAGCGTAGAACCGCTTCAAATGTAGAGTGTTGATAGGATCTAGAAGAACGTCTCCTTTAGGTGTAGCTAGTTGATAAGCTTTAGTCCCAAAAGTAGCAGTGATAACATAAGGTTCTAGCCAGTTAGGTTCAAACTTTCCTTTTTGCTCTCTGTTAGGCTGGTTCTTAGGATTCTCCTTGACAACAAGATCTCCAAATTCAAATTTTCATGGTTTGACCTTCTTATTGTAACCTTTGGACATACGTGCTTGATACACTTTGAGGTGATTGAATGCTTGTTGTCTATGCTCATCTAGTAGGTCTAGAGAATTCACCCTATCTATACGGTACTTCTCATCAGTAACAAGACCTTGTAAAGATATTCGCAAAGATGGGATTTCAACCTCAATAGGTAGTACTGCTTCAGCGCCATAGACTAGACAAAATGGCGTGGCCCTAGTTGGTGTTCTGATGCTTTTTTGGTAGGCCCATAATGCCAGATTCAGTTGTAGATGCCAGGCTCTGCCAGACTTTCTCACAGTTTGGTGTAGGATCTTGAGAATATTTTTGTTTGATGCCTCAGCTTGTCCATTACCTTGAGGATAATAGATTGAGGAGCAGTGTTGAGTAATATGGAACTATTCACAAAGGTCATCAATGTCTTGATTTTTAAATTGGCCCCCATTGTTAGTTACAATTGAAGAGGGTATCCCATATCTACAAATAATGTAGTTCAAAATGAACATAGACACCTGTTTGCCAGTGGCTTTGATTAGCGGCACAACCTTGACCCACTTTGTGAAATACTCAGTGGCCGTAATGACGGACTTGTGTCCATTTGAAGAGTTGGGATATATTTGTCCAACCAAGTCAAAGGCCCATTGCTAAAATGGCCAATGTGTTATGAAAGGTATAAGTTCTCTAGTAGGAGCATGGATAGGATTTCCATGTGTCTGGAATTTAAGACATGCTTTTGAAACTAAATAGCATCTCTCTCCATGGTAGGCCAGTAATAGCCTACTCTGAGCAGTTTCTTGTCTAATGAAAAGTCATTTGAGTGTGATCCACATACACCTTCATGGACTTCTTTTAATGCTAGATCAGACTCTTTGAGTTCTAAACACCTAAGAAGTGTACCATTGAGATCATGTCGATATAGGTTGTTAGTTATGAGGATGTAACGCGATGCTGTCCTAATTAGGGATCTTTTCTCATTTTTGGATAGATTGTTAGGGATGGTTTGGTCAAAAAGGTAAGCAATAATATTGGCATACCAAGTTGGGTCTGGGGTATTCAAAGCACATATTACCTGGTATTCAGGGGTATCAAATGCAGGATAGGATAGTTCTTCCATCAAGAAGTCATATCAAAATTGATGTTCTTCCAGTTGTAACATGGATGCCAAGGTAGCCATAGCATCTGCAGCTTTGTTTTCTAATCTTGGTATTTGCTAGAATGTGACGAAGACAAATTACTTCTTCAGGTCATCAACTAGTTGCTTGTAGGGCATCAAATTTTCATCTTTTGTTTGATACTCCCCATTGACCTGATTGATAATTAGTTTGGAGTCACCATATACGTGTAACTCTACAATCTTCCACTCCATACCTAGCTTAAGACCATTTACCAATGCTTCATATTCTGAAATATTGTTGGTGCATGGAAACATTAATTTGTAAGATTTGGGAATCTTGTAACCTTGAGGAGTTATGAATAGAACTCCTGCTCCAGATCCTTGTTGAGTGAATGAACTATCAAAGTACATATTCCAGGGATATTCAATTAGATGCATGATTGTTTCATTAGGGAATTAAATCGTTAAAGGTTCATCATCCTGAAGAATCAGCCAATTGAGCTGCAAGGACCTATCCTTTAATAGCTCATCATTCTACCTATTCAATGTCAAACTCACTTAGAATTAGGACCCATTTTGCCAAACGTCCTGTTAATGTTGTTCTTCTCAAAAGGTACTTTAGAGGATCAATCTTAGCAATGAGCTTTACTATATGAGAGAGCATGTAGTGCCTCAATTTTTGTGATGCAAAGATGACTGCTAAGCATGCTTTTTCAATAATGCTATAATTGAGCTCATAGGCGACCAGTATTCTACTAATGTAGTAGATAGCTCTTTCTTTCTTTGTGTCATCCTCGTGTGCTAGAAATAATCCTAGGGATGTAGCTATAGCTGAAATGTATAGGAGTAGGGGCTTTCCATGGATAGGCACCATAAGAATAGGAGGAGTAGCCAGGTATCCCTTAAATTCTCTGAATTTTGCTTCACAGTGTTCATCCCATTTGAAGGTAACCCCTTTATGTAGTAATTTAGTAAAGGGTTGTGCCCTATCTGGAAGTTGGGACATGAATCTCCTGATGGATTGGAGCTCCCTTGTAATGTCCTCATTTGACTGATGTTGTGTGGAGAAGCCATCTCTAGTATAGCCTTAACTTTATCAGGGTCTAACTCAATTCCTTTTGTTGAAAAAATGAATCCTAGGAGCTTTCCTGATTGGACCCCAAAGGCACATTTCTTTGGGTTGAGCCTGAGTTGGAACTATTCCATTTGATCCAATATCTTTCTTGGGTCAGCAATGTGAGTACCACTTTCTTTGGATTTAGCCAATGTGTCGTCTACGTAGTCCTCCATGTTTTTGTGCATCATGTCATGGAATATAGTTATCATGGCTCTTTGATATGTTGCACTGACATTCTTGAGCCCAAAGGGCATGACGTTCCAACAGAATGTGCCCCATGTGCATGTAAATGTAGTTTTCTATTGATCCTCAGGGGCAATTTTTATTTGATTATAGCCCGAGAATCCATCCATTAAAGAATACATCTGGTAGCCTGTTGTAAGGTCTATGATCATGTCAATGTTAGGTAGAGGGAAGTCATCTTTTGGACATGCTTTGTTCAAGTCTCTAAAGTTAGTACAAATCCTAATAGATTTATCAGATTTAGACACAGGGACCACATTGGAGATCCACCCTACATAGGCAATGACTGATAAATCTGGCTTTCAACAACTTCTCCAGTTCTACTTTTACCAATAATGCAACATGAGGATGCATCTTTCTAAGTTTTTGTTTCATAGGCTTGATCCTGGGAGCTATAGATAAGTGATGCATGATTAGATTAGGATCTAGCCCTGGCATATCAATATAAGACCATGAAAAGTTGATCTTCTTCTCTTTCAGGAACTCTATGAATTGTGTCTTCTCCTCTTCTAATAAAGATTGTGCAAGGTGGACTATTTGAGGATTTGCAACAGTGCCCAAATTTACTGGCTCTGTTGGTTCAATCAGTACTGAAGACCTTTCCTAAAATTGTATAGGGAGGATATCAAGAGTCTCACCCTTTGGTGCCTCTGAGAGGTTTTCACCATTGGATACATCTTTTTTCTTTACTATTTTGGGATCTGATACTACCATAGAGTGGTTTTCACCACCAGTCCTCTTTTTCTTTTTTAATTTTCAGTTTTTGACTGAGAAACCTGATATCCTCCTATGACATGTTCTCACTCCTTGCATTGTTGGAAGAAGGGTAAGGTTCACAAGCATTGAGATAAAAAGCTAGGGTGTGGTCATTGGAAAATTTAAGGATAGGAGTAGGATCTATTTTAGTCCAATCAATTAGGTTTGGAAGTACCAATGTTAGGGAGTCAGATTCTAGAAAGGACAACATCAGGTTAGAATCAAGACCATTAACCGACATGAAATGATCTGTTAAGTTAATTTCTTCAATATTTAGATCAATAAGAGTGAGATCATCATTAAAAGGATCGTTGTTAGTAATATGTGGATAGAACTCTAGCGACACGTCAGTAAAAATATCATCATCATCTCTCCATAAAAGGAGGCTTCTTTCTTGTAGCCTATGAAATTCTTCTAGACTTATGTATTCACCAGTTTCTCCATCAATGATCAGGGGAAGGAACTCTTCTTCTGCTTCAGGATTATCAGTGTCATTGGGAGTAGTGGTAGCTTGTCTACAAGGAGCTGAGGGTGCCATAAACATGTGAAATGTATCTATTCCAATATCTTCAATGGCGACAGATAGATCTTCCCATTCCTAGTCATGAGAGTCAGTGACCTCATCATCAGATATGTTTAAGTATTCAGCAATGGTTATCTGATGTACCCGGTTAGCTACCTATGGATCAAAGTGGGGTATTTCAAGGATATGTGAAATTGTGACCAATTTCCCCTAGTTAGGATGCAAATATTATTGTTGGGGTATCTCTTTAGTAATTGTTTCTATTGATGATATCTCTGGACCAGTTGCTATGGTGTCTCCCACCTCTTGAATGGGAGGTTGTGCTAGTAAAGGGGTGTGAAGATCTTGTGGTACCTCAAAGCTGGGTACGTAGCATTCTCCTTAGTAGTTGGGGTCTTGTGTGCCAACATTTAACAATCTCTCATAGGACCACTGCTCTAGTTCATCTGTTTCATCACTCCCTTTATTTGAGTGTGGACTCTCTTTTGAAGCGGGTTTATCAGTTTTAGTATTAAAAACCAGTCCTATTTTATCTCTGGTATTTCAGAACTCCATGGCTATAGGTTCAATAATCTCACTTCCTATGTCATTTAGAGGTCCTTTTCCTTTGTATCCCATTTGTTTGAGGAAAACATATCCCTTTCCATACTATTCTGGGGATATCTTCACATGTTTAACTTCAGCCTCCACCGGTTCTCCTTTATAAAGCCAATCCAACACTGCCTGTTCTTCTGTGTTATCTGAAGAAGATGTGGATGCCTTTGCCATGCCAGTTGCTTTGTGTACTTCTAGCTCCTTGGATGCTGTAGGTGTGAATATTGAGGAAAGTTTTCCATAGGACCTTTGTGACATCGAAAGTTCTGTCAATGAGGGAGTCAGGTCTAGTTTATATTCTCCCATACCTGTTTCTTCAAGTTTTAAGGTTTTTCCAAAACTCTTCATAACCATGTCCTTGGTAGTTTCAGAAGAAACTACATCCATAGCCTCTTTGTTGTGCGGGATCATGCTACCTGCTTTGATATTATTACAAGTGTAGTTAGCGTCTGTAGGAATTGTCACTTCCACCCCATTATGTGGGAATTTTATGCATTGGTGGTAAGTAGATGGTACAACTTGCATTTCATGAATCCATGGTCTTCCCAATAGGATATTGTAGGCCAATGGTAGATCCAGAACCTAACATGTGACATTCCTCTCAATCGGTCCAACTCTGATAGGTAGAACAATAAGACCTCTAGATGACCTTTCTTCCTCATCATAAGCTTTGATAGTTATTTTGCTTCTAGAGTCAATTGTTTGTTCTGAGAGACCTAGTCTCTTGATTAGATCAAGTGTATAGATATTCAATCCTGCACCTCCATCTATCAACATGCGTCTAACATGGGACTTATGAATAAGGAAATCAATATGGAGGGGTTGATTATGTGGATGGGTCAATGATTTATCATCCTCTTTAGAAAAGGAGAGGTAGTGTGGCGCTGAGATGTGATTGACCATCGCTTGGAATTTATCTATATTGATATCTTTTGGGACATTAGCAGCATGTAGAGCTTGTTGTAGGATTTCCCTATGCACTATAGATATTTTGAGTAACTCAAAAATGGAAATTTTGGCAGAGGTTCATTGTAATTGGTCTACCAAGTCATATTTTTCTCCAGAAATAGTAACCACCTATTTTGCTGGTGGTTTAGGAATAGTTACAATAGGAACCTTGGATGTCGATGTCAATTTTGGAGGTCCTTTGATTGTGACCTGTGCTTGGCTTTGTGTTATGACATTTGAGTGAAATGAGGCACCTTTGATTGTGACCACATTGATTGACTCAGTCTTAATGTCGAGCATATTGATCACATTGTCATTTTTGGGATAGGTGTAGTTTACCTCATTACTCTTCCCTTTAGATGTTTCTCCCTAATCATAATTAGGAAAGGGTTTGTTGAATGCTGTATGATCCTCATTGGTATTGTGTCCATCTACTTTTATCTTGCCTCCTTCGATGAGGTCTTGGATGACATGTTTAAGCTTGAGGCAATTATTAGTCTTGTGTCCCTTGTTTTTATGGAAGACACAACATGAATTATCATCCCACCATCTGGGTTTGACCATTGGTTCCCACGGTTTGGAATCTGGGATTGTGAGGAATTTGTTATCCAATAGTGTTTTTAAAACAGTCTCAAGAGGATCTCCCAAAGGAGTGAATGTTCTATGAGGTTTGGAAGTCCATGATCGTCCTTTGTCATTATCATTGTTTGTTTTGGGTATGGGATTTGTTACCTTGGTATCCTTGCTTGCTTGCATACTGTTGTTTAGATTTAATACTTCAGGTTTAGAGTCAACATTAGATGCGTCTACTATGCCATCATTGACAACATTCTTGTTTTGCTTCCACCATTTAGGCTTGGAGTTGGAGTTGTTTGATTTGTTTTCACCTTGAAGAGTGATCTCCCCTCTTTTGACCATGACTTCCTCAATATGGAGGGCATTTTTAATCATTCTGTCGAAGCTTGGTGAGTCTTGCATTTGCAATGCATAGTTCAATTTAGGCACTAAATTATTAATGAAGATTTCCATCTTCTCTATTTTAGGAATGACCCTTGAATATCGTGCAAAAATATTTCTCCACCTTTGTAGGAAGTGTGTAAATGATTCACCAGTCTTCTGTTTAGTATTACATAGATCCATCATAGTTACATCATATTGGATATTGTAGGAGTAATTTTGGATGAATCATTGGATTAACTCTTCAAATGTCTTGACCTTAGGGTTTAGTTTTGAGAACCATTCCATGGCATTACCTCCTAGACTTTCCATAAATAGTCGCATGAGGTATGTAGGTTCATGCATGTATTCTATGCTCAAAGCACAAAATTCACTTACATGATCATGTGTGTTAGTTTCTCCTGTGTACTTGTTGTACTTTGGTTTTGCCACGTTAGGAGGAAATAGAACCATAGTAATACTATTGTCAAAAGGGAATGGACAAATGGTGTCCAAAGAGTATTGTGTTTTGGGTTTCTCTTTCTCTTGTTTGAGGTTTGTGAGCTCTGTTTGCATCAAATTGAGTTGTTTGGTGAGAATAGATATAGGATTTGGTACCTCCTTTTCTTTGAGCTTTTCCACATCATAATCCTTAGGTAATTTGACACCCGTGGACGCTAGATGGAGGAAGTATTTCTGTTTATCATCATCAATTATCCTTTCCAATATCTTGTGGAACCTCTTACTCTATTTGAGTTTTTCATACTCATCTTCAGGGATCTCCCCCTCACTGTCTGATCCAAATGGATCATGTTCAAAGGTAGTTTCTTCATTCTCATCTAGATCTTCGTGCTTTTGACTCTTTCTATTGTCATATTCTTCAAAAGCTGCACTCCATTCGTGAGTGTTTGTATCCATTTATGGAGAGTCTAGATCAAGTAGGGAACTGTGAGATGTTTCTCCAGTGTGTTGATTTAGGAGGTACTTCTGATCCTTTAGATGTGTACTTGTTGTGTCTTGTGTTAACCATGTGGTTATGTCTCAACTTTCATCAACATTTCCCAATAGTGTCAAGTAGAATCTCAAATCGTTCAAGTGAGTGTGTCTAGGTAGAAGTAACTGTTTGTTGGTGGATGTAAATGATTCCAGCATCAGAGGGTTAGAATGCCCTGATAGTGAGCTGGGAACCAAGTTGTTGTAAAAAGCGGGTAGAACACACGTATTGAGATAGATTACAAGAGTCCAACGGGACATGCAAGGGAGATGTCTAAATTTTTTTTTGATATAGCCATAGTGAGACCAAAAGAAGCAATAAGGACAGACTAAAAAGTCAAAAGGAGATCCAAAATAAACTATCTTCCTTTGAGAGGCAATGATGCAAGTTCCCACTTTTCAAATGTTGTTAGTTTTGTTTTGAAAGTGTGTGAATTTTGAAGATCATGTTTTTGAGATTTTTCAATGATTGAAAAACACATGTAGACCAAGGTTTGAATTTTGTTGCTTGTTTGAAGAGTTTATCTTTTTAATGATTTTTAGTCACATCAAGCATTGTTGCATTGTTAAGAGGGTGAAATAGACACACATCTTTTTCCTATTCTCTAAGTGGAGGATGAAAATCTTTTCTCATTGACTCAGGTACACACTCAAATGCTAATCAGAATACAACCATCACCAAGCACGCAATGGCTCCAGTCATGATGTTGTATTAGCCAACTCCAAACACGAGTGAGGGAACAATATGAAGAGTGTCTTGGGGCAATTAATTTTTTTATTGCACAAATATTATCACCCTTTCGGGGATGAATCAGGAATTCTTTCAGTTGAAGTTGTTGTAGATTATTGGGCAATCCATTCAAAACTGTCCCCCATAGAATTGTACAAGGCAAAATTCAGACATATAGCCCTATGAGTACCTGAATATATGTAGTCTTGAAAGCAAGATTCAAGCAGCTCCGCTCTACATATACCCAAGCATGTTCAAGGAATGATGTCGAAATCACATGAACAAAACTGGCTCCGTCTTTTGAGGCTTTTGCCTACGAGGAAGCAATTATTTATAGTGAGTTGGAAGCATTGGCGTAAAACCAGTCCTCACTTGGGTCTTTCCCGAGAGATTTTTTCCTCAACCGGGAGGCCCTCTACTGTTAAATAAATGTACAAAGGATTGGCAAGCTTAAGATGTCTAGATTTCTGATTCTTCGAAAGAAGATGAGCATACTCTCCTAATCCATGCCGTTTTCTCCCAAAACACGCAAAGCAATGTTTATTCCTTCAAGCTATGTTGAGCTTGATTTAGATTGTTCCTATTTAAAGAAAATAAGATGCTTGAAGGTAAATTTTTCCTTGTTCAGTTGACCACAGTTTTTAGTGCTTTGCTTGTTCAATTTCTATTTCCCAAAATTAGACAGTGTGTTTGTTCTTTTAACCCACAAATTTAGTGTTTTGATTGTCCATTTTTTGATTCCAAAAGAAATTATACAATGTAGTTGTTCATTGAACCACAAGATTTAGTGATTTGTGTTTTTCATTTACTGATCCCAAATGAAATTAAACTGTGAGATTGCTTGTTCATTTACCACCAAATTCCTTCGTAAGTATTAAACCAACGTCTGACTTTCTGATTTTCCTCAAGAGGAAAAGAGCATAATAATCTAGTTGACTTGACATGTATTGAGAAAATGGTGTTTAAGTGTGAATTTTTTTGAAAAAGAGGGTTAGTACCAAAATTAGTCTAAAATCCCTACAACCACACACGTTAGCATTGTCTTCTTATCTCCTTCTCAGAAACCTGCAAGCACTTAGTTAGTTTGTCAAAAAGCAGGATCACAATCATGAAAACAACATTGTTAGCAAGTTAGAAATAAAATTTGCAAATGTTAGAACCTTGTATTTATGCCCCCTAGACGACAGACGATATTTCAGAAACCCAAAATGATAAACCTTGAAAATGATAAAACGTACCCAGGACAATATTCCTTTTACGTGAAATGATATTTCATACAAAAAATGTGAAAATAATTACCAAAAATAATTTTAAGGTCAATTTTTACCTTCTAGAAGTGCAATGGCAAATGATATTAAAACTCTTGGAAATGATAAGTTCCTCCCAGAAATGATAAAAGAATGACCGAAAATGATAAGTTTCTCCCAGAAATGAGAAACTGCTGCAAATTTTGAAAATGTTAAGGGCAGAGAGAAAAATTTGATGAAATTTTGAGCAATCTCGCCCCATGGTGGGTGCAAGAAATGTGGTGTGTATATTTGTACCTATTAAGAGACGCAACACTTCAATAAATCATTCCATTAGTGAAAACAAAGGGGTTAGCAAACATAGCATTCACCAAAATCGATCTATTGCTTCCTATCTAGGAGGAGTATGAAAAATGACATAATAGCCCTCAAATTATGTATATTCCAGTGACAAATACGACCTAAGAATGGAAGATTCATATGAAAAGTAATCTAAATGATTCAAAAACATGCATGCTAGCTCTAGAAATGGAGATTACAACAATATAACTAAGATTTAAGCTAGAAAGCACTATGAAAGTCCTAAACATGAGCAATATGAGATTGC
>MU216779.1:6357-17071 GCA_018584345.1 Thuja plicata | reverse complement strand
TAGAAATGGAGATTACAACAATATAACTAAGATTTAAGCTAGAAAGCACTATGAAAGTCCTAAACATGAGCAATATGAGATTGCTTCTTCAATTCTCCAAATATGGGCAGCATAAGGATGCTATCAAATATTCAAAATTAGGAGCATTATAAAAATACAATAAAAGACTTTCAATTTCAGGGCCATTTGAGCTCAAAATCCATCCTATTTATAGGAGAAATGGAGGAAGGGGAGAAGATTCTAGAAGGGCTGCCATTAATGATGGTGTAAGACTCATTAATGAGGCATGGGTGGAAGGAATATGTAAGAGCCATTAATGCTTCATTTATGAAAGCATTAATGAGGTATGGGTGAGGGTTTAAGAAGCATGGGTAAGGGTTTAGAGTCAAGCCTAACAAGGTGGACTTGAGGAAAGGAATCTTGAGATTCCTTGACTTTCTCAAGTGGGTGGAGTTGTTAATCATTCCTTAATGGAATGTGACAACATTAAGGGTAGCTTAGGATTAGGATTATGGATTAAGGGATGTGATTAAGGAGATAGAGATGGGAGGAGAGAGAATGAGTGGAGGGGGGATTAGCTAATTAGGGTTAATTAGCTAATTAAGAAGAATTAGCATGTGAGAAGAGGTTGGGATGAATTTGAACTCATGGTTGGGTAGTTGAGTTTGGTTAGGTTTGAAGGAATATTAATAAATGAATTGTTGTAATAACATATTCACTTAATAATAGGGATTTAATTAATTATTTAAGCCTTTGATTTTATTTGTAATAATTAATTAGGACTATAGCCAAATTGAATCAATTAGGCTAGGGTATTGATTTTGCAAGTGATGAGGTATAAATAGGATTTCATTAATTCCCTTTAAATTAATTACCTTAGCCAAGTATGATTTGAATTGATTGAATTGAATTGATTTGATTGGCTAAAGTGATTAATGTAAATTAGTGATTAGATCACTTAGGATATTAAATCTGATTCAAAGGAATTATGCCAAGCAGTAACAAGGTTGTTTGGACATAATTGGGGGTATGATCGCACTTAGGGAAAATAGGGTCTGTAGTTGGAACATACCAAATTCAGGTGGTTACAGAAGGAAGTGCTTCTTCTATATGTACTGAATCAGATGGTTTAGGCTTTTTTGAAAAAAAAATGTTTGATACTCCTGTCCAAGAAAAAGTATCTCAGTAGAAGGATGTAACCTAGATTCATTATAGGATGGATAATGAAAAGAAATGTAGTAGGGATTGTAGACCTAGAAATACTTCAAATTTTGATACTTATTCCCAAAATATAAGGAATAACCCTTTTCTACAAGATTATCCTTACGAACAAGCTATAAATCAAAGGTATTTAGATCTTATAAATGTGAAAGATTCTACAAATTTTGATATTAAATTACCTAATCCTGATGAATTTTTTGGAAATAATGATGCCTTAAGAAGAGAAATATAGGAACAAATAGTTTTATTGCAAAGAATAGAAAAGGATAAGGAGGAAGAAGTCATGGAAGCTATGGTTGAAAATGAGAACTTGCAAAGAAGACTGGCTCAACTTAAGTTGATGAATCAAGGCTTAGATCAAGGCTATAAAGGTTTGAATAGAGAGATCTTTGGTGATGTGGATTCCTTGATGAGGGAGTATATAGAGAAGGAGAGATATTTAAAGAAATGTGATGTGGAGAAGGATCCGGTGATCAGACGAATTTTGGATTGGGAGAATGAAAGGCCTTCAAGGGCTCAAGCTTTCTTACAAGATCCTCCTTCAATCAGTACAAGTAACCCTATATTAGACAAAGGTAAACAGAAGGTTACTAGTGTACAAACTAATAAACCCAAAGATGCAGTAAAGGAATCTCATGGTATGTATTTACTTGACATAGAGTTAGAACGACCAAGGAGAATGAAAGATGATATTGCTAAACAGTTAGAAAAAGCATAATTAGATGTTGCTACTGTAGAAATGAAGAAGAAAATTGCCTTTTTGTAGCCTACTAGAAATATTAAGGCAGTGAATACTACTCAAAATACCCAAGGTAGCATTGGATTAGGTCCTAAGATGCAGACAACAAATGTTAGTACTAATGCCATGGGATCTAGTTCATTTCAGGGTACTGTAAATCAAAACCAAGGTATTGGTACAAGTGGCCAAAATATTGGGGGTGGGTTTCAGAGAAGACCCGTGCATTTGGAGACATATAAGCAATTATTTTTTGATGGTATTCCAGTCCCACCAAATGTCTTTCCAAATGAAATAAGGGATAGAATCCCTAATTTTAGTGGAAATAATGTAATAACTAGTGAAGAGCATCTAAAGGCTTTCTCTGATAAGATGAATGATTATAAAATATGATGACATGTAACTGATTAAATGGTTGACTATATTAAGTTGAAGATAATGAAATACATTAAATTAGTTAATGGTTTTTATTGTCATTGATGTCAACTTGATATCATCTATATGGTCATATACATAATGCCAAAGACTTCATAGAATCAATGGAATAAAAGTTATGCTTTCAGCAATGCATAAAAGTCAAGTATTCACTAAGTGATAGACTACACCGGCGGAGTGCACACCATCGGTAAAGACAAAGATAAAGTCACAATGATGCCTGAAAAGTAGAAGATAGTGTTTCCCAACGAAGCAGAATCAAAGGATGCCCGATGAGCTAAAAACAGTGTTGCTCGATGAGCAAGATCCAATGGTGCCCAACAGACAGAGATCCTGAAGCTAACTGAAGTCACACCGATGGAACTGGCAATTGCCACTGGCGATGAACTACAGAATTGAACGACATAATAGAGAGATTAGAAAATGAAAAAATATCTAGCTAGCAGAGCTAAAGGATAGACTTAACTGGTTGTTTTATTTGTTTTATTCGACCATAGTTAAGTAAGTGATTTGTACAGTTGGCAAGAAGATAACTACAAGATAAATCAGGAGTTAAAGCCATAAATCAATTTGGCTAGATTGTTTTTCACGCCAAGAATGAAGAACCTAGAATTAAGGAAAATCATGTCTATATAAGAGACAAGCATAATTGACTTTTAGTGTGGATGAGCAAGCAATCAGATACATGGGGGAGTAAACTAATAGAAGATGCTGAAGAGAAACTGATGAAGGATTAACTTCATGCAGTCCTGATCAATCAAGCTGAGGGAGAGCTAAAGAATTCTGCAGACACCGATGGATAGAAAAGCACATCATCAAAGAGCAAAAAGAGTTAAGCACAAAGGAATTGTATTGATACATTGATGAGAAAGATATTGAAAGTAAATAGATCTGAAAATTTGCAATTCAATTGCATTAGAAACAGATCATTTTGTTTCAGTTTAACCATTGAAGCATTAAGTCTCTTAACAGAGCAGGACTTAACAGTCTTTTGTAACTGAGGTATATCCTAACAGATTACCAGAAGATTGACTCATGATAGTAGCACTGGTCTTACCTAAACCCTATTGATAGTCTAAGAAGGAGGCTGATTCAAGGATGGTAGTAAGATTTGCATAAAGCCTATTGACAGTCATGAGACTGATTCAAGAATGGTAGCATAGATGCAAGATACTTAGTGACAACCTATGTATTGAAAATCCTCTAACAAGGTCGCACTTAACAGTGTGTTTGTAACCTTTAACAGGGTTGGCTCCTAACAGGGCTCACTTCAGAAGAGTGAAAATTTGGGGTACCGGTCCCCGTGGTTTTTCCCTTAACAGGGTTTCCACGTTAAAATCCTTGTGTTATATGTGTATGGTTTATTACTTTACTATATTACATTCTACATATGCATTTATGGATTGATTGGTTTACTCTGTATATTTACTGAGTATCGGTAAATACAGTTCACTGCTTATCGGTTATTAAGGAGAATAAGGATAGACAAGGTAAACCGACAGACAATTATTTGTTTCAAGTATTTCAAAGGCATACATCTTGTAGGGACTTAATAATTTGAGAAGTACTAATTGGTGGATTAAAGTTTGAAATTGGATAATTTTTTAAGGCCACTGATTCACCCCCCCCTCTCAGTTATTACTAACAAAATAGAGCATGAGGATATTTTCATGAAGCTATTTGTGCAATCCTTAATTAAGGATGCCAAAGATTGGTATCGAGGCCTTGCAAATGGTAGTATTAGTTCATGGGATGAGTTTACACAATGTTTTAAAGAACAATATGGTGGCAATTTGAACTCCAGTTTTATACAGAATGAGTTCAATAAAATCAAGAAGTTTCAAAATGAGAGTGTAACTGAATTCAATATCAGATTTCAGAAGAAAATGCATATAATCTTACCAGTGCTAAGGTTAGATGAAAATGTATGTCTTACTACATATTGCAATGCACTTGATGGAAAGATTGCCTATCTTGTAAGAGATAAAAATCCTAGTACTTTGAGGGATGCTTACAAGATGGAAATTAATATAGAAAGTAATAGAAGGGCTTCAAGTAAAATTGGGAAGAGAGATGATGGTAGGTTATAGAAAGACCCTCAGGGTAAACTTAATAGATTTCCCAAGGAATAAGATAAAGTTGATAGAGTTGAAAAACTGGTTACTGCAATCAAAGACCTTACTGCTAAGGTGGAAAAATATGAAAGAGGTTTTCAGAATAAGAGACAACATAATTAGAGGTCTAATAATACTTATAGATTGTAGGACATTCCCTATAAGACAAATTGGAGGGATGATAAACCTCTACAAAAAGGAACAAGTGGTACAAACAATAGAGAAACTCCTGACCCATTGAAGAGGAACAATGTACACATTGTAGGGAACACTTCTTTTTGTGTATCTTGTAATATTCCACATTCTTCTCTTGAATGTGTGGTTGCACAAGCTTTAGCAGGATCAACTGAGAATGAGGTTGAACAAAGTGATCAAGAGGAGGAGAGGCCTCAAGTTAATATGTTCATGGCATATGATAGAGAAGAGAGTGATGAACCATATGATGTTATGTACCATACTATAAATGTTGCTAATGCAAAGAATGAACATGTACAATTAAGAAGACCTAGTGATGAAGAGGTGAGATCTCTCACTATTTCTATAATTTTTCAGGCTAGGAGTACCCAAATTTAAGAAATAGGAAAGTAGATAGGGATCAGGGAAATCCTGGTTCATTTTTTTATGAAAACAAGTTCTCCTCAACCCTTAATTCAAAACAAAGACAATATTCCAGATCCAAGAAAAAGTACCCCCATTACTGAGAAAAGAATAGGGAAATCCAGGGAGAAAAAAGGTAAAGCTTCAAGTGAAAATACCCTTAGTTTTCCATCTTTTGAAATGAAGGATACATTATATCAGATGAAGGTGTCAGTACCTTTGATTGATATGTTGAAGATAAAGGAGCATAGAGAGGTTGCATTCTCTTTACTAAAGGATTTTCCTAATGATATTGTTCTTGTTATAAAGAATACCAAGGAAAGGGGAAATTAGGAGGAGCGGAAAGCTCACAAAATTTATGTGGGGAACATTATTACTCAGGAACCCTCTCAGATAGATCCTTTTTATGGAACTCTGGTGGTAAATTACCAATTAATAAAGAGTTATATGATAGATTTAGGTGTTGTAGAAAATGTAATGCCTTATGATGTTATGAAGGAATTGGGCTTAAGGGTTGATACATATTTTGGAAGATTTTGTTCTATGGATAATAGAGAGGTAATAGTGGTGGGAACCTTAAAGGGTATTGTGGTCCAAATTGCTGCATTTATTGAGGCTATTTTCAAAATGGATGTTGTTGTGGTTGATACAAAACCTCATTATGGTATGTTTTTATCCAAACATTGGGAAAAACCATTGGAGGACATCTGCAGTTGGACCTATCATATGCTACTATCCCTATCAATTAGAGTGATGTGAAATTATATAGAGAGCCATGCGCTCCAATGATAATTGAGAGGAGGGATCCAAAGATGCTGAATTATTTTATGGATATTGACATGGAAAATTTGAGGATAGAGCAAGATAGGTCTAGAGTTGAGAATAAGGACTCAATTTTGAAGGAGTCACAATCACATCATGCTGAGATATGGAAAATTTAATTTGATGGTTCATGCTCCAAGGAAGGATCTAGAGCTGGTGTAGTTTTTATTTCCCCATTAGGTACAACTTTTAAGTGTTCTTTCCTCTTAACTTTCCATTGTACAAATACCACTTCATAATATGAGGCATTGCTTTTAGGCTTAGAGGTTGCAATAAAACATGGGATAAAGTTGTTAATAGTATTTGGGGACTCAAAGTTAGCAGTTTCCCAAATTATATCCATGTATGATGTCAAAACTAATAGATCAAAATTATACAAGCACACAGTTTGGGATAAGATAGAGTTTCTTATGCTTTCTAAATTCAATTGGTAGAAAGATCCAAGAACATTATGGCTGATTTCCTAGCAAGTGTAGCCATAAAAAATGATGATATAACTTTGGTTGGGATTTCTACCATTGAAACTAAGAACAGGCCTACTATTCCTGATAATGTGTGTAGTTGGCAAGTTTTTGAGGATGATAGTGATGTGAACTCAGATTCATTCAATGTATGGATGGTTGTGAGGGACTGAAAATTGATTTTAATGCTCTAGTTGAAATCATAGATGATAAGTAAACTATTTTTGGGACTGAGGTTGTTTAGTTACCAACAAATGTGATACCTAAGGGTTTGGTTTAGCTAGAGGAAATTTTCAGTGACAATGATAGTCACTTATTTAAAAGGTATGATGTTAAAATAGAGAGTGTTGAGGGGATAAATTTAGGGTCAGAGGCAGTCCCCAAAATGATATAAATAGGGAAGAAATTACTCCCTCACATCAAAGAAAACCTTATCAATTTATTGAAGAAATACAAGCATGGTTTTTCTTGGTCATATGAGGATCTTAAGGCCTAGAGAGAGGACTTGTTCCAGCATGGGATTCCTCTAAAGCCTAATGTGAAACCCTTTAGACATAAGAAAAGACCAATAAATTCATTATGAGCACCAAAAATGCAAGAAGAGTTAATGAAACTCAGGGCAGATCAAATTATAAAACCAATAAGACATTCAACTTGGTTGTCAAATCTTGTTCTACTAAAAAAAAGAATGGAGACATCAGGCTTTGTGTTGACTTTAGGAACCTAAATGTAGCATCACTCAAGGATAATTATTCATTTCCTAATATGGAGGAAATGCTATAAAGAGTTACATGACGTGATCTTTTATCCATGATGGATGGGTTTTTAGGTTACAATCAAGTTTTGGTCAATGAATCAGAGTAGTTCAAGACAACTTTCACTAATACATTTGAGGTCAATTTTTGACCTTTTATTTTGACCAAGGCCTTTTTTGGCTTCTTAGATTCATTTTTTTTATGAGTACGATTTGGTCAAAATTTCTTAAGTTTAAAGAAAAGGTCAATTATTTGACAAATGTGAATTATAAACAAAAAAAAGTGAAAATTGAAACTCATTTTTCAATGTATACCAAAGCGTTCGTGGGCGGGAGGAGGGATCAACAAAATTTCTTGATTGTGCTTGATTACCGATATTTGTCTGGTAAGCTATTTTCTCAAATTATTTTCTCATTGGGTATTTCAAGTTCTTTCTTTGCAATTTTAGATAGCTATTTTTATTTTCTCTGTAGATTAGGGTTATTGTTTATTATTTATCCAATGAGGGATAACTTTATTCTTTGTTCATTGGTTCTTGATTTTGGTTATTGTGATTGATATAGCTCGAGATCGCATTTGAAATCATTATAATGCTTGTCATTTTTGTTGAAGTTGTGTCGAGTAAACATTATATGTTCTTATTATAATACACCAGTCCAATGTTCTTACCCTAAGACACAATGGAACAATAGAAGAATCGATTAAAAATATGATCTCTTGTTCCCCACTAACGACAATCTCACTAGATTGGGCATTGCTTATAATTCTGGGTAATTACTGCAATGACAATGGATTAACCTGAGATATGTGAGATTTGCCAAACAACATATCCAACTCAGCACTACAAAAGAATATAGTGTGAGATGTTTCGGATCTGTCATTGTAATCATTCTCTCTAGAAATTAGGGATCTGACTCTCATTCACCTTGCATTCTACCAATTTTATTCCAGACTGTCAGCCTTCGCATCTTCTTCAAGAGTGTAAGGATCCCTTCTTCCATCCTCTTCAACTATGATTCATCAGGAACTTCAAAACCAATTTCCTCAAGCTCGCTCATCTTGCCAACATCCTCTATCCTTAACCCGCCATCATCCTCAATTTCTCTAAATTGGATACTTACAGTTGCAATAGTGGGAAGAAGCATCCGATGTTGTAACTATGAAAGAAAAACTATTTACAACTGACATTTATCTTTAAATAAAAAGACATTAAAATAAAGTAAACACTTTATACAAAATAAAATATTCTCAAACAAAAAATTATATTTTCATGTATGTATGTAATAACTAAAATAAAACAATTTTTACTAAATAAAGTAACCTGAGACTAATATCTCTTTGCTATTTAGACAAATTTGTTTAAGATATCTATACAAGTACAGACAACCTACATGTGATTGTTCAATATTTCCATTCTACTCAACACTTCATCATAAGTTGAGTGAAATGTACTAGAACATCATGCACTAGCTGTGCAAACTGAAAAGATTGCAAAGACGCCACAAAAAGAACAACTAAAAGTGTTCTTGGCACAACTAGAGCTCATATAATGAGGAAATGTTTCTCACCAGTGCAAATTAATGAGCAGGACTTGCAAGAAATGATATTGAAAGTTCCACCATTTGGGAACAGGAAGGACTACCACACCAATACATCTAGCATAGACATCATCAATGTAGAAGTCAAAAGGCCTAAAGGCTCTAAACATAAAGGGATGCACTGGTGGTGGGTGCTTTTCCTGCCAAGTTCCTTGAGTTAATTGAACCATGAGACTTGTATACAACAAGAAAGTATACTAGCACTAGAGTAAATATTGGAACTACCACACATTCTTTATCTTTTAAAAAAAAAGTATGGAGAGGATAGTCATTAGTGGGAATTAGTTTAGATTCAAAGGATTTTACTAGGAGGATGAAGACATAAACACCAAATCAAAGTACCAAGGGGATCATGGATGTTCATCAAAGCATACAATGCCAAGAGAGAGTTTCGTTGTTGAGGAATGGATGATTACCACTGGCTGTGTTGAATAATGTGGAGGATGAGACACTTATCTATTTACATGGAGCACATGTTGAGATGAATAGAGATATGTGGAAACTTTTTAGCCAATTGTATAACTCTATGGAGTAATCTATAATAAATATATGTATTACAGTCTTGTACAAAGAAGGGCACAATAAGCCAATGCTCAGGAAATAACCATTTAAACACTATGGTAACCCATAACAACATTGGTAAATCATATGATAAATTATGCAAGGAAATGACACAAAGTAAAACATGTAAAAATGAGGCAAAATATCCTAATGCTATTGCAAATTTTTGAAGTTCCCATAGTATATTTAAGAATTGTGTAATCACTTAAATCAACATTGTCTTATAATTTATGACTGGTCACAAGATTATGTCTTGACAAAAGGAAACCTTGTGAAACTCTATAATAAGTTCCTTTAAATCCATAAATCCCACCAAACACAATATCCATGTCATAATATTTTAGCCCAAAAGCAATGGCCAGCTATCTACTATAGAAACACATGTTTATTCCTTATTTTTCTTCTCTATATGTCATCATGATGAAGTATAGTGTTTGTTTCATGTTTATACCTGGTATACATCATCTACCCTTCAACATGGCATGATGAAATTGCCTATTTGTATCTCAATGTAGCAGACATTAAATTGGAATGATGAGGTTAGTCAATAGCATGAGACTAAGGTGTATAAATGGGATGATTACAATACAATTAAGGTGACAAATTTTAGTTATCTACAATGGATATGCACAAAAAAATATTGGCAAAAATGCCTTTGAAGCTTTCTAGAAAATGCAATTGGCAAGTGTAAAGAGAAATTCTACAAAAGTTTTCAACACCCTCCCTGTCTGTGTTAAATTTCAAGCTTTCAAAATAGTGTATAGGCATCCATAAAATCATAGAAAAATCATGGCAGTATCCTGTAAAGGAATGAAAACTCACATATTGCAATTATTGCAAGATATGCACAAAAAATATTCGTGGAAAAAGCTTTAAATTTTTTCAAGAAAATGCAATTGATAGATGTAAATCAAGATTCATCAACCTCTACTAGCATCCTCCCCGTTTGTGATAAAATGGGAGCTTTGGAACAAGTATGGATATCTATCAAAGCATAATGAAGTTGGATTTTTTTCAACCATTATTGTCAAAAATGTTGTAGTAGATATGTATGCAAAATGTGGAAGCACAAACAAGGCACATGAGTTTTTTGACAAAATGCCTCAAAGATATGTCATATCTGATGTGAAATCGGTGATATTGCATGTCTTTCTACAATTGTAACCCAATAAAAAATCAACAAAGAATAATGATAGCCCTCTATATTTTCAAACAATGGTTTGTAAAGAGGAATTCAAAGAGGCTTAAGGATTCAATAAAGGAGCATTCACTAAATGTTAAACAAAAGAGGAGCCATCAAATGACATAATATACAAGTGTCTTAAGAGCAATATTATAGAATTAACATGCATATGAGGGTTTGAAGAGAACATAGACCTTGAAATAGCTATCTTTATCAAATAAACCTTCAAAG
>MU216777.1:77685-89469 GCA_018584345.1 Thuja plicata | reverse complement strand
ATAATGTATTCCAAGGTGATTAAATGCGCAGTTCAAATCAAGAAAAGAAACTGTTCTAGTCACAAGGACACTCATTTTACCAGGTATTATTGTTCCAAGTTCATTCACATGAGTTATCATCAGCTAAATTAAAGGAGCAAGATTAAGTGACTGGAAAATAAGAACATAAAGGTTACCAGCATGGATAAAACAGTAATTTTCCAGCAAGCATATATAGAAACATCAATACAAAGTAAAATGTATACAAGAAATTTAGCTGTAACACTTAGAGAAAATCAAATTCACCAAGTTATGACTTTATCAGGAATGGATCACTGCAATATCATCATAATGAAAAGTCATAATAACAGGAAGAATGCAGAATTGAGAGGAAATAATTATACATTAATGCTATTATTGCCAGTTTCAGTTTTAGGACACTGAAGTCCAAGGGTGTAATAGTAACAAGGTTTTATCTTATGAATGTTGATTAAGTTCAATGCAAATGTCCATTATCAGAACAAAATTTTATAGCATTTGAATGGTGTTTACAATAGAATGAATAAAAATGAGTTATCCGAAGATTGCATTCAAAGAATTAGAAACAAACAAGGTTTATCATAACATAAAGATCATTGATAGCTAGAGATGTACAGATTTTGAATATCAAGAAAACCCTTGCCTCAGAATGAATTACAGAGAAAAAATTTACAGTTTACAGAAAAGAATAAGCACAGAAGTATCAAAGGAAGCTTCGATTTCTCATTTATTTTCATAGATTGCGCAGAACAAGAGCTCGAGATCATCAAGATATATAGAAATAAGAGCATGTTGTTTAAAGATCACAAAGAGTTGCACAGTTTACATTAAAAGTAGAAATTACCAGAAAAATGCATCAAAAGGTATGAAGAATGTAGAAATGAATTGCCACAACTTGCAATTTAGTTCAAACCCTCATCTAGAAATCTGTGTTTCCTGTGGATTAAAATAGACCCACAACTATTTTTGCAGATTTTGAGCATCGATGTTTATGGCAAAATAGTAAGGGTTTCCGATTTTAAGGTCAAAGGAGGGTAAGAATTTCTCACAGCATCAAGAGGTTTGAATATTTTATGATAAAAAGCTTAGGAAGTCTTCCAATACTCTCTAGAATGGATCCTGAAAGTCCATTCATTGAAATATCCAAATGGGTTAAACTGCAAAAATCTGAAATAGCTTCAGAGAGAGGACCCAAAAAAATCATTGAAGCTCAAGTCTAATTTGACCAATTTTGTACAATTAGACAACCATCCTAGAAATGTCCCCCCAAATCTATTCCCAACAACTTCTATATTTGTCGAAGAACCTCTAAGCTTTGTAGGGATGGTGTACTCATGGATACCCACGATGGGAAAGAAGAAAACATCGGGAGAATAAAAAGTAGATGCTTGCTTCGAGTATGTCCACCTTTTAACAACATGCGGTAAAATTATGAGCTTATGCCAAGTGTTCCTTAGATTCAACCAAAATTTGGTTTTGTCGGCTCTTATATCTTTGCCTTGAGATGTCCCAGTTTTGGGAAGCCTGCAAATCAGTGCATTGCTAAATGTGTGGTCTCTTGCATGGGGAATATATAAAACTTTTCTAACATCTGCAACCTATATACGGACGAATAGTAGTGCAACAAAATATTTGGAATTAATATTTTGCTTAAAATATATGCAACTTTACTTAAGAAACTTGCAAATAGGAAATAAATCTAAAGGGAAGCTACATTTTGATTGGCTAAATGAAAAAATTTTAATCATTATTTAAGCATCAGAGCCTTCGCAAGAGTTACCTGCGCCACAGGAACTAATAAGGAGAGCTGTATAAAAAAAGAGAGAAAATAGGGGGACACAAGCAAGGAAGGCTACCTGGATGGGAAAGATACATTAGCGTTGATTTATGGATGAAATGTGCAGATTTTCGAACATAGAAATAAGATACTATTTGCATAAAGACAAAGAGTAGGAGTGAGTTTATAAAAGTTGAGTTGAAAAGATTTATCAATGAATGCATATTAAGAAAGGAGGAAAGTTTGGGTGCCAAAGGTTTGAATTTTTTTAAAAATAAAAATAAAACTGAAATGTCTCTTGGCTAGTGACGTGAGAAAATAGAGGGGCGGAAAAGAAAACATAATCTAACAAGTAAGGAGGAAAATAGAGGTATCCAACTAAAATGGGAAAGTGGAAAGATGTAGATTTAAAATGTGTGAGAGAGAATTAATGGGTCCTTGGTCTACTAGTGAAGTTAATTGCTTCTCACAATGAGCCCACTAGAGATCAGGTCTTTCCAATTGCTCTGACACCATAAGGGATGAGGTTGGGATTGTGCCCTAGACGGATTTTGACAGAATGGATACCCCTCAGTCCTTGGCTCTTAGCCAAATAGGTTCTCTTAACTTCCAACCAAAAAAAATGTGAGAGAGAGGTAAAGATTGGTCAAAATAATAATGTATGTGATGATGGCATTGTCGATTAAGAGAAAATAATTCCAAAGAATTTATAGTAAGCGAAGAGGAGAATTCATATTTGATAAAGGGAAAGCATCATCTTTAGATGAGAGGTCAATTGCAGATTAAAGATTACGCCCAAGAACATGAGTTTATTGTTATCCAATATAAATTGGAATTCATCATTGTAAATAGTTCATACATAATGGAAGAGTTTGATCTAGCAAGTGTTTGTCATTTGTTGTCTTGAAGACATGGGTTTTCTATTTTTTCAAGCATATTAAAGAAGTTGAGTGCAGGTTGTAGTTGGGAGATTGGGGTATTTGGAAATTTTCCTTGGTCTTTGTCTGTACCATAATATAAAATAGTTCTATTGGCAATGAAAATAAATTATCTTTCAAATTCAAAGATTTTGTTTCAATTATGTTTGGATACCTATAATTAGATGCATAGTTGATTTGAAGCTATCACTTTTCTATTGAGATATATTTTGTATAAACAAAATCATTTTCTAAATATCTTACCAATGAATCTCATGTACTACATAAATGTACACAAAATAATAGACCAAAAATTTCTCTTCTTCTATACCTTTTCGATGTACCCATTGCACACCAAGTTGCAATTGCTAGTTATATTTTTAAGGGCAGGGGATGATAGAGTTCACAAGTCATTATGCACACACAAAATATAACATTATGCAATTATCTTCTAGAAACCACTCTAAACTTGAATGATATGGTACTTTTCTCATTTTAAAAGAACAATTGTTGAAATTTTAAATAAACAATTATGTCTTCGAAGGCATTGAACAAATGGAAGTTTTTTACTTGCAATTCAATATAGAAACACTTGTCATAACTACCAAATCTATATGTATAAAAATTTACATGTAAAATGTAATATTGTGACATACTATTCTAAGAATAAAGCATGTAATTTTTTGGGCCACACTAAAGTTATCCTATTACTAATGGTGTTTTATGTTTTATCTTTACTTTTCTAACATAAAATTATATAATAGTATGAAATGCCATTTATTTTGTGAGAATTAAATTAGTTTATGTTTCTTACATGTAAATTATTTATAAATTTAAATTAATTGAATTGCACACTTCTATTATTGGTGTTGTTTACCATTAATGATATGTAGTAAGTGAAATTTCTATTTTTAATTGTATTATTATATAATACAATTAAGCTAAATGAAGGTTACAATAAATTTTGCAAATGCATAATTTTATATGCCATGAGCTTATTTTCTAAATATGCATTATATTTACATTCACATTGATACATGCTAAATTTAAAATTGTAAGAGAAAAAATATGTAAAATAAATTAATTATTAAAAAATTAATTTTTATATAAAAATCAATTTATTTTTAATAGAATTGATTAAAATGATTCAAAAAAATTTAATACGAGATGATGTACATGTATTGCAAGATATATATGTTGGGAATGGTCTTCTAGATTTTATGTTGTTAAGTTTTTGAACTTTCTTAGTAGTATGTACAGGGGAGAGGATCCAATAGTCGAGCATGTTCCAATAGCTGTTATAGCACTTGTTGATTTACACTCATTAATTTTGACAAATATTCACCAATTATTGTGACTTCAAAGTTGCTAGTATTGACCATAACTACATGCAATTGAATAAAAAGTATTATTTAACTCTTAAATGCAACTAACCATGTGATGTCATATTAGCACACTAACAAAACTTGACTTATTGCGCAAGTATCGGTCTCACTTTCATTTGGTCTCTTTAGACACCTCGACAAAAAGCATTCTGATGAGGTATGATATTCGATGATATGGCTTTGAAGCCTTAGTTGTAAATAGGGAACTTGCCAAGTAAGTTGCTTTAAAAAATTATGAGTGATTTGATATTTGTATGTAAGATTTTGAAGAGCACAAAATTAGAGTGTTCAACCACTCTATCCTCTCCCCTAATTGTTGAATAATTGACTATTCATCTATCTATATTATAAAAAAGAGAAACAAAAACCTGAAAAAATAATTGTAATATAATGATATAATATTTAGAAATTGCACTTTTATATAGATATACATTTCTCCATCAATATAGAACACAAGTTTAGAACAGAACAATTATGAAAAGAAGGATAGAATTTCACTGAACCGGGTATCAACAAGCAGGTAAATTAAGGATGGGATGTTGTAGCCACTATAAAAATTACAGAGTGGATGTGGGTCTTTTCAGTATATTACTTGTATTTATGTCCTTTTAAGATGAAATTGTTGGAAGTGGAAACTGTGGTTATCGAAACATGTTCGTGTCGAGAATTCTTGGAGAACATAAGAATTCGGAGACCATTTCGAAACAAGGACTGGAATTTTCCGAGAGTTTCAGAGATGGAAGAAAAGAGAGCATTTGGGCATCTGGGGCGCACCATAATCTGATTCATGCGGATGCATTGTTTCTCCAAATCTGTCATTCTCATTCTCATTCGACAAAACTCAAATTTGAGGTCTCTGTTCTCCATTCGAACCGATTCATAGCCATCCTTCGACGAAGAAATTGCAGTGAGAAAGCGCTTGTTCATCACCTCGGAAGGGCAGTTGTTGTCGTATTCATTTGTGCTTCCGCTCTGCATTTCGCCACGAAGTCTGAGCTGCTCGAAGTAGAGAACTTGAACTACGACGTGAAGAGGAAGGCGGTGATTTTTGGCGGCGTGCATGCATGCTTCCGCTGACAGCTTTTGACAGTCTATCAGTTTGCAAAGCTTGTTGCGCTCCCCATCCGTTGCACTTGGATGCGCCTATGCACTCAAAAATTACAAACTCATTCATACATGAGAATGATAAATACTTACTTTATTTTTGTTAGAATTTTTTTACCTTCTATTATGAAATAGATTGATGTTGAAGAATTCAAAATCTTTCATTCTACTTTTATTGTGAGAGAAATTTACTTTAATCATAGATTATAGTATGATTCAAGCTAGCTTAACTATTTCCTGTTCAATATTCATTACAATTAGGTAATAGAAGTGAAATAACAACAATTCTATGATTATTTATTTATCTAAATACAACTACACAAATTTTGAGACATGTCATCCTACTCAATATTTTTATAGCTTGAATAACTTGATTACCATCTCAATATTACTATACATTGGACAAATTGTTTGTTTACCAAAGTCACCCATCTCAAGATTTCTCATACTACTATTAAAACTTTAGTAAAGATCATCCATCTCAATTCTACAATTTTAAAGTCTCACTTATACTTAACCCATCTAAATACCATAACTTAAAAGTCTCAACTATACTACTACTTGACTTAAAGATCTCAACTAAACTTCAAACTACTCTACAAACAATAACTTATAGGTATTAAAGGTGAAATATCAGAACAAACTTGGACAAGTCAACTATTCCATCTCAATATTACTATGATTTGAACAAGAAAGATCGTCCATCTCAATATTTCTCAACAAGACTATCAAAACTTATGAAAAGATAACCTGTCTCAATATAAAAAAAATAAAAGTTCACTCTATTTAATTTTTAGAAACAAAAAGGTGATTAAGAGCAACCCTTTCCTTTGTATACTTATTTGAAAAATGAAAAACACAAAAAGAGGAATATAACAAACATGTTGATATGGATATGAAGAGAACCTTGAGGCAAATGTCAATGGCCCTATACAGCCCGTCGTCAAGCAAGCGCCCTTTCTCCCCAAGAGCCTCCACTAAGAGTATAAACTTGGATATATTCAAGCTCTTATCCGGTGCAATTTCTGCCAGATAGCTGTCCATCAGCGTCGAAACCTTTTCCATGGCATTCCCAGTCTCGATCTCCACCGCCCCTTCTTCATCTTCCTCACTTTCATCACCACTCAAAGTGAATGTCAAAAAATTGGTCAGAACTCGCTGCACAACCTCCACATCAAACATTGTATCAGGGCAGTGTGACAATGAAACAACCAGAAGATCGTGAGACGTCGCGCGATCGAGACTCATTGCGAGCCGTGACTCCAACTCCATTCTACAGTGAGGTGAAGCACCCACTTTAATGGCTGTCCTAAGCAAACCACACAGAAAGCTGGTGGGCGTCGCATTTTTACCAGGCGGAAGAAGAGCCGCAATTCCTTCCACCACAGATCTCTGCTCGCGCCGCTTTTGGCTCAAACCATCAAGCGAATTATGAGCGTAATTCATGAGAGCCCCGCTTATGATTTCATGCTTCACTCCTCGAGCTTTCATAGCGCTCACTATTCTCTCGAAGAATTCAATGTGCAAGTCTGCGAGTTTCTGTACCCACGATTCTTCGAAGGCTGTCTGGTCCTCTGAATCCCATCTGTTGATGAGGTCGTTGCACGCCACTAACACGATGTTTTCAATGCATATGCTCACTATTTGAAGGTTGTCGGCCAATGGGAGGAGGGTGTTGCAGCTGCGCAAAACTGCTATGGTGTTTGCTGGGTTGGGGAGAACGATGTTGTTGAAGTAGGATTGGATGAGTGAGTGTAGGCTGCAGATTTTGGGTTGGTTTTGTTCAATTTCGAGGTATTCTGCCGCGCATCTAATGGCTGCCATGTTGTAGGTTGAGATCCCCGGATCGAGTCCATAGCAGTACTTTGCAACCAGCTCGAAAGCTTCGGCTCCTCCTGGCAATTCGGGGAGAGAAAGATATGCTTCCCTCGTGTCTGCGCCTCTTGAATCCACTGCTAACATTCTGCTTATTAGACCACATTTTGATACCATGGGAGCCTGCATTCATTATAGCAAATGATATATCTGACCAGTCAAACTATCAGCAAGTTTTTATCTTTCTTTCAACTCATACATTAAGTCAGATATACCCTTTCAATAATGATGTTATCAGGTTTGAATTGTAAATCGTGTTGTTAATTTTATTGTAGTAACATTTTAGATCACATGTTAGATCACAATTCCTAATGATGTGATCTATTATCTTTCTTTCAGCTCATAGATTAATTCAGATATACCATTTAATTATTGAGGTTATCAGATTTGAATTGTAAATCTTGTTTTTAATTTTATTGTAGTAATGTTTAGATCACAGTTTCTGATGATGTGATCAAGAAGGCAAATAAATCTTACACTCTATCAATTAGGAAAAGAAACATTAAAAACTAAAAAATTACATACACTTTTTCCAGAAACAGTAAGATCAAGATCTATACTATTACCAATCAACCATTATTTATTCTGCATCAGTATTTCACAATTCATTAAAAAATAAAGAAACTTTTAATAAATTTGTTATATATATATTTTATTCTATATTCAAATCACACTCATTTATCTATTCAGAAAGAAGAAAGGAAATAAATAATGATTGGAAATACAGATCAGAAAACATACGTACAAATATATAAACATTTTTTATTATTTTAAGGAATTCTAAGAAAAAAAGTAGTCTTTACATTATTAATTAAATAATCTAAAAAAATCTATCAAAAATAAAATCTTATTATAGGATTTGAAATTAAGTCTTTCAGTCAGTGAATTGACTGTTTCGAAATTAATGTACATCAAAACATATATGATCTATAAGTGTTTGTGAACATTGTAATCAACATCTTCATTGTAAGTGTTAGTAATATAATTTGGAATCATTAGAATTATAAAGAATTATAGAAGTCTCTAGAAAGAGAAACATTGATACAAAAGAATTGAATAAAATTTAATCTAAGAAACAATAAGATCTACACCATCATCCTTCTGGCATAATTTTATCTTAACATTAGTTTTCCTTACATCCAGATATATACGTCAACGTTCAAGTTGACATCTTCAGGTTGCTGTTACATCAAAACATACAGAATTTCACTGAATTAATTCTAACTGTGATTTGATATTTTTTATATTCATAATTAAACTAACGTAGATGATTGATAAGATTACCTTGTGAAGTGCAAAACGAGTTCCCCCAGTTTCCACAGTCAAATCGCTCGGAATGTCCGAAGCCAACCTGGGCACAAAATTAGAAAATATAAGACCAAACCCAACAAGCACCAACATGTATTTTGATTCAGGATAAAATCCGTCTTGTACAAACAAAAATCACAAAAATGTAAAATTTGATGTCATTTTCCAAGTAGAAAACCAATACGCTCTATTGGAATTTTAAAAGCTGATATAAAAGACCAAATATGTTATAGTGCGCATACCAGTCCAAGCAACTCTGAATGCTTGTTAAAATCATGATGATTCCAATCTTCGTGCAGGCAGTGAAACAGAAGAAATACAAATCAGATTCCCAATTTGCATTTGATTTAGTCCTTATATACACACACATTCCTACTAATCTTTTGAAGCGTTTCTAGGGTTTTTCAACTTTGAAATAATGGTGAATTGCAACGGTACAACAAACTAATGATGGTCGTACCAAGTTTACAAAAAAGGTTGGGCCTCTTTTACAAGTGGAAAGTGGGTTGAATAGAATATTGAACTGTATAACAATTAGTCAAATGCACATATTTTCATGCCATTTCAAGCCTGTAAAGTGTAACCTCTCACTCTACCTCTATAATTAAAGTTCATAGCTCTATAATTAAAGCTCATAGCTCTCTATGAGCTCGTTTATTTATTGAATGAAATTTCGTTTCCATCTTTAACTGAAACCAAGTACCCCAACAAAAAAATGTCGAAGTTATTTATGCTAATATTTAATGAACAAAGCTGAGGTGTAGAACTTTTCTTGGAAATGACGAAAGTGGAAGTGTTAAAGTTATGGAGATTATTTATTTATATTTTCCGTCTTGGGGAGGAAATAGAAGCTTTTCATTTTCTGGGTTTGTCTGGCCAAGTGGTGTGAAAACAGTGGAGGATTATAGCATATGATTGTAAAAGTGTAGTGGCAGAGACAAGTGAATCTGGAGAATCCACCTCGGGTTTGAATTTGACTAGAACCTTTCAATAAGGCAGAGTATTCCCGATAATTTATAGCAAAGGATGAACGCCCAAAAAGATCGCCCTAATTTTTGTGAGAACCTTTTTCTTACAAGTATGAAAACTAACAGAAGATCGTTTAGCTTTTCGACTTTTGGATTAATCAAAACTTTTTATATGACTAGGCCATATCAATTAGACGCAATAGAGTTGTGTTAGTTGAAATTGAGTTCCAGTAATGATGCAAAGTGAATTAACTTGCACTTGCATTTATAAGAGGTGCAAGGGTGTAGCCTATAGATAAATAGAAGGAAGATATAAACTAATTTTAAGATTGTGTAATCAGTTATATGAAAATATAGGTCTTTACACATGTATCATTGTATACTATAATTTAGTACATTTATTTGTTTGTTGTTTTTTCATTGTTTTCATAGATTTTGATTCCTTTGAATTATTATCATCCACTTTCGATCAACCAAGGTTATATAAGTATGTGTTGGGATCTATAATTTTAAGGAGACAAATTATGGAAGCAATGCTCTACACCCGAACAAGTTGGAAATCTCAACATCTTGAAATTATTTCTTACATATCAAAGTTAATATTCTGTTTGATTTGACCCCAAACGAGTATCGTCGGACCTGGGTAATATCTAGCTCGAGCAATTTTAAGTACATGTGAACTTGAGCCTTGTGAAAAAAGAGGACCGTCAACTAATAGTTCATATTGAATGTATGTGCTACTGAATACTAAAAACCCAATTTTTTTGAATTGATAGGAGGAACAATTAAACAAATAAACAAAATGCTTATTGCTACAATGTTGAGCATTGAATAGGTACCTATGAACCAAATTAATTCCTTGTATTGCATCAATCATGCAAAATTGGGTTCACTTTTGTCTTGCAAAAGCCATAGCTTGGCAATGCTATCTTCTCTCATGAACTGCACTGTAATTGAGAAGCTTGTTTATGCCTCACAACAAGCTTGTAGTGTCAATCCTAGAAATTATGGATAAGCTGACCAAATTGCAAATGATGTCTATGATAGTGAATCAAGTGGATGACTCGGCATCATAAAATCTAGAGGAGATTGTTTTGCACTTACTTTTTCGTATCACATCATGTAATCAGTTAGTGCAATGATACCACAAGAGTTAGGGATGGTGATTCATCTACAAGTAGTTGATCTAGGCATACAAAAGTTTCATAAAAATAATGAGTAGTATTAAATAATAATATACAATTGAACTAAGATAAATAATATAACATGTTTGAAAATCAATTATGTATTTACTATCATTAGGAAAAATAATAGACATTAAATAAAGTCTTTAGAACTATACATTTTGTGCTTATGCTTATAAAAGATATACAATTCATTAATAATATAGAAATTTCATGAAAAATATAAACCAATAATATATATTTAAAAATAATAGAAATAGAGAAATTGGGGAAAGAAAGAAAATAGTAGTCATAATTATGTATATGCCCACTATGACTCAACATTTGCAAGGTGTGTGATCTTTATGGGCCCAACTCTTTTGTCTTTAATTCTCAAAGGTAATAAATGGTAAAAAGATAAAAAAAAAATTAATTTAGAATTAGAAATCTATGTGATATTTTGAAGATATTATCTTAATGATAATTTTTTATTTTAATATTAAAAAAAAATAAAAAATATGTTTATATTAAAATGAAGCATAAATCTAATTGTCTCAAAATAATTATTGAAATATAAACTTATCTTTAATGTGTATAAATTAAATTAAAATATATATTATATATTAGATTATATTAATACTTAATAATTTGTAAGCATATAAATTCTCATAAATCATTATTAAATAGAAGTCAATGGAATTTAATCGTTGAAAAAACCTTTAAAAAAAGCTACAAAGAAAGTTAATCAGATTTCAATTTTGTTTTGTGGTGTTATAATTTGACTTTAAGAATGATGTGAAGATTATTTACAATGTGGTTTTACTCTTGTTAGGACATAAGGATTAAAAAGAGGTAGTGTTTTTATTGTTAACTTTTACATTAAAGTTTTAATTGAAAATAATTAATTTTTTATTTAAATCTTGTCACTATATCATTATCTCCTTTATTATTTATTGTTTATAGATCTTCAAAATGAATCACAGCATTTAAAATGCACTTTTCTTACCCTCTCCAGACATTCTCTTAAAATGAATCACATCGTTACAACCGCACATTCTCCCATGTTAGAAATGGAATAGTGGAAGGTGGATAAGGGAAAAATTAACGTTAGAGTGACTTCATTTACTTTAGAAAAGGAATGCCTTCACTTCAATAATATTAGATTATGTATATAAAATAAATAAATATTTAACAATAACTATAAATAAATGTATACCTCCTGTATATTTGTCACTTCTTTCTATTTCTTCATTTCTATCTTTTTGTTTA
>MU216777.1:53561-77466 GCA_018584345.1 Thuja plicata | reverse complement strand
TATATATATATATATATATATATTTGTAAAAAATAAATGTAGATAAATACTAACCATAAAATAGATTTGATATTTTAATTAGTAATATATAATCTTTATATATTATGTTACATTATATTATATTATATTTATACATATTTTTAAAATATAACTTTATATTTTTGTTTGCATTATTTGACATGTCACATTATTCTATAGTTTTAAGGATGGGGAGAAAAATTTGAGTAATTTAAATGCATGTAAGTGACCAATAAACTTAAATCTTATGTTTTTATAACTCCTAATGGATTACAAGTTTATGGTTGTTGCATTGTGAATTGAATGACACCTAAAATATCATAAATTCTTGCACAATGAAATAACCTCTCATTTTGGTATGTGAAGGCAGTAATGTCAAGTTGCTTTGAAAGTCACTTAAAATTGAAACTATAGGCGTCCAAAATCTTTACTTGTTTTAGTAGAAAAATGTATGAAAAAACTTGTAGATGATCTATTTAACATAACCTCTCATTCTAGGTCCACTTATGGATCAAAAAATATTTAACAACTACATTTTATTAAATTATTTTCTATCAAATTTTCCACTTGATTCCAGTAGGATGGAATTTTTGATATTATATAAAAGACAAAAATGTTGGTTTAATAAGGAGGAAAAAATTCATTAGACTCAACTCCTAATAAATGGTTGTCATTTACTTTGAATATTCAACATGTAGTGTATAATGAACCATCCTTGCTTATAAAATGTTGAAGTCAGTTAAAAAAATACTTGACATTGTGGAAATTATAGAGGGTAAATAGAAAATCATACAAATAATCATTTCATTTAGATATAATTTTCAACTAAATCAAAATAAGTCAATCCTATCAAAATTTTGCCCAACATTTTTTGGGTGGATATTGTGAAGCTATGATACATCAAGTTGAGTTGAATTTACTAGTGGATCCATGTATGGTCATTAAGTTAAAAATAAAATGCATTGAGACCATATAACTTAGGTAATTTGTTAATATCTATGTACTTCTTTACAATATAAGAAATTTCTAAAAGATAGGGTTGTGACAATTGGATGCCAAATTTTCTTGAAGTTTATCTTGGCTTGATTTACATTGAAAAAATATTTCATAGATATTTGATTGAATTGAAGATGAATGTTACTCATGAATTAAAGAGTAGGAGCATTTTAAATACTAATACTTAGTTAGAAGTGACAATATAAAAGATATATTATAGACCATAAAAATCAAAACAATGTTATTGCTGAAGAATATTGAATTAACTTACAAGTAAATCCTATGTAATTGAATAACTCAACTTTTATCACTTTCTTGACATTTGGGTTTTGTTGACCTACTTTAATTATTTTGTAATTGAGTGAATTTTTTAAAATATGTAATTTTTGAAAGATTAAAATTTGTATAACACTCTCCTCAAAATATTAGTTTCAAAATTACTTTTGTATATGTTGCTTCTTTTCATTATCTAGACACATTCTTTACAAAATTTATGTATTATGCATGATCTATCCCTAAATATTTATTACATGTTTGATGCAATTTACATAGTGATATCGTTGATAATTATTAAATGTTTTGCACAATGTTATCTTTTACCCTTTATATGTGTCAAATTGGAGGGGGGCACACAATAACAACAATCTTTCTTTGTGAATTTGATAGCAATTATAATAATTATGTTCAATAGATCAAAATCAATTATAATAATTAAAATCAATTGCATAATTGTTTGATCTTTTGATTTAATTAATCCTTTTAGCTTTGATTTTACAAATGATTTGATCATTAATTACTTTCTTTGACTTAGTGATTTTGCTTGACCACTTTTTGGTGTCTATAGTGTCAAATTAGAGGGGGCCACACAATAACAACAATCTTTCTAAATGAATTTGATAGCAATTATAATAATTATGTTCATTTTTGTTACAACATGAAACTTCATTAACTTATTGTGATGTTCATTCACATCCTGAAATACTTTCAAAATTGGTGAGGTCAATAAGGTTTCTATGGAATACCATAAATTTGTTGCTCCATAAATCTAGCGAAAAAATATATTATGTCAAAAATGCTAGTACACATTCCAATTCAATGTATTATTTACTCATCATTTTACAACAAAAAATTAACTTCTAGAAGATCCAAAATTCCATAACACACTAACCAATCTATTAATTAGTCGAAGTTGCAGTATAAAAAACAAACCTTAATATTTGTAGCCTCTGAAGGAAAATTAAGTTTTTTTATTATCAACTACAAAATCAAACAATTCTATTCTCTTTATTAATTTTCAACATTAATTTGAACACTTTTTCTAAAGTAAAATCAATTTAGTTACCCTATTCAATAGAATTAAAGCTAAATTGTATTTTCATCTTGTAGCTACTCCGGAATTTTAAATTCAACCCTTTCTATTTAGAATATTTGATACATACAAGTAGACAACTATAGATTTCAAATCGTGCTCATTTGTGAACACAATAAAATTTAACTCTTTTCCTCTTTCACAATCTAACCTCAATTAATATAATTTGGAGAGACTATTACAAAACAAAAGGAAAAAAATTAAGAGTGTAGTGTCTTCTTCATTAGAGTTAATGATTCTTTTAGCTCTTTTTATATTGATGATAGATTAGAAGTTTCTTCATAAAATTGATATTGCAATTTTAAATACATTTTAATCTAAAATGTTAAAAACAACATGAAAGTTGGGAACTTTCGTTACCATGTTCACACCCTTTTTGTTTATTTTTAAAAGAAAGGCTCCCATCTCTTTTATTAGCTTCTTTAATTTCATCTTCAACAATCATACCAACTTCACCGCCTTTAATTCATCTATCAAACATAAAATCGATAGAAAATGACCTAGGTACAATTGTCATACATTAAGTAAAAATATTTTTTTAATTTCTTAATTTCGTGGAAAAATAGTTTCTTTCCAAAAAAAAGCTAAGACACTTTCATTGAAAATTCAAAAAGAAAATAAAAGAATACACCCATTTGAAGAGACATGCAAATATAAAATGAAAGGATAAAAACAAGGAAAAAATTTTAATGAAACATGTAGGAATTTAATTTGAGAAATGAAAGCTTAAAAATATAAATCAAATTGGTATTTACTATCATAAAAGTTACGTTCTCCAACACATATGTAAATGCCAACTAATTCTGAAGATTGAAAACTTGTATTTCATTGAATAAATTTGCTGGAAGGTTTCTCTTTCCTAATAGCAATGTTGTATCACCCACGTCTTCTAGACATGATCATAAAGTAGTTAGATTTCATAGTAATATCTTTAACAAAAAAATTGCCCAAAGCTTATAAAATGCATGCAACATTCTTGAGGTTCAAACTTCGGATCTCTCGACTCAATTCATTAAAAAAGACTATCAAAAGAAAGTTGTCTGGAATATTCACCATTATTAATAATAAATTTAAAATCATGTTCAACCCATACCATACAATCAAAAAATCTCTAGGAACTGAAGATCTTATGACAGGACTTGTATTTAAGTCAAGATTAAAAAAAAAAAGAATGAAGATAATAACACAGTGCGGAGTGGATACCACAACACTCAAAGAAACAACTATGCAAAATAATCTCCTTGGAAAAAATGCAGATTGAAATTTATGCCATTATTACCATAAATAATTTTAAAAGCATGTTCACATGCTACAACATATAACCTAAAAAAACTTGGCACCAAAGATCTCATGACAAAGGGATTTTATTCAAGCCAAGCACAAAACACAAATAATGAAGACAATAACAATGTAGAGTGAAGAAACGGTCCTCAAAACTTCTCTTCCAAAGCACTCAAGAAAATCACGTAATTTGAAATTGTTTTGAAAGATGGAAGTTGTAGAAGTGATGACAGAAAGAAGAGAGTGTGGAGTATGTTGTGGATAACTCTACATCACCTAGCCATGCTGGGATCTCTCGTATCACTAGATCTAGACAAACTGGGATCTACCTACTGGCATACAACCAAGATGTAGACGTTTCTCGCACCACCTCGCCACTAATGGTAGCACAATTTTAGTGATGAAAATAGAAGCACCTTTTCCATTGATATTTCTACTAGTTCCAAATCCAGTTAATCCATCTGTTAAAGTGTGAAGGCTTGTTCCAGATTGATACTAATACTAAGAACCTAGTTGGGGTTTATTTTGGCTAGATTGGCAGATGAAAGCCAAAGATCAAGTCAATAGGAAAATTAATGATGAGAACCAATTAAGAGTAATCCACATGACACATTGATCAAGATATTTAATTTTCCTGACAAACCCAGTTGTGTGCATTTGAAGATTTCACTCTTCACAATTTTCTGAAGTTTGATATCTAATAATATCAAAAATTGAAAGACATTTTTTTCTAAAATTTCTATTCAATATAGAATCTATTCCTTGAAACTTGCAAAATATGGTGGAAAACAAGTTTTAAAATTTGATTCTAATTTTATTCATCAAATATTTTGTCAAATTTGTTATTAAAAAATAAAACAAATTGTTTATCTTACATATACATGAATGTTTCCTATGCCAAAATGTAATTCAAGCAGGCGTAAGACTCAGTCAAAATAGATTTTTGGAGAAGATGAGAGAATTTTTTTAAAATGCTAACAAGTCCATGCAAAGCATTGCCTCCAAAGGTCATGAACAAACACATGTGCACCATTCCTCTTACATCCGGATTCATAGACTATTTTGCTAAAATTATATTTTCCAAATTATAAAAAAATAAACATAATATTTTTCAAAGAAACTTCTGGAATAATTTTAGCCGTTTTAAATATAGCCACATACTAATTGATAAAAGAAAAAGGGGCTCCACATAACAGGAGAAATGAAATTTTTCATGAAAACATAAAAAAATACTGGAAAAATAAACATCTACTTCATGAATATATAACTAACGGGCATATATTAAGATCTATATACACACAGTCCTTGCAACCTTTCTCTTACTTCTTTGCAATTTAATCATTGTTACTTAATCCCACAAAATCTCTTTGGATGATATTCTCTCGGCCTATTGTGTAGCAAAGAGATGAAACCCAAAATGTTTCCCTAGATGCAAGTAGAGCGGACAGTCACATCTGCTGCAAGGAGGGGATCGAAGATATCATTTGATCGTTAATAAAAAATATTTTGAAAATTTACATGTCTGACTCACATGATTTACGAGTCAAAAAATCCACTCAATTGCATTTGTGCCTTCTATGAAAACTTTTGCTTTAACACTTCGCATTTAAAGCCTTCCATTGTTCCATAATCGATGAATTAAAAACAACATTTGACATGACGTAAAACTAGCTATTTTCAACCAAGAATAGTCTATCTGGCAATGAAATATTTTGTAGAGAAATCTGTAAAGATGAGGAGACACTCACGTGATCTACTGTGTAAACAATAAACATGGTTTATGAACTGGAAAACCTAGTTTTGCAGTTGAATACCAAATTTTTGGTGGTTTACACCATGAGACAAGTTTTGTAGGCTCCGTACGCGAGAAAAATCGTAGGAGAAGCCTATCGGCTAATTAATTTTCATTTTGATGTAGAATAGGTCATTAAACAAGTACCATGTGTTACAAAAATAATTAAGTTAATAATAATTTACTACTAAGTTGGTAATTAAATAGAAGGTACAAAATACATTTCACTGAGTTGAATTATATGTTTGAAATTGTTTTTATGTACATCTGGAGGAATTTGGGACTGTAGGATAATTTGGAGCTAACTGATTCACCCCCCTTCTCATTTATTCTAACAATTAGTATCAGAGCATAAAGTGCTTAGAAAGAAAGTTTTGAAGGACTTAAGCTAAAGATCACAAGATGTATAATAGAGATGCACCGAAGTTGAACAATGAGAACTTCCCAACATGGAAAAGTAGAATGAGACTATACCTATCAAATATTGGAGATGACATTGCAATATATCTGGATAATGATTTAATTATACCTACTAGACACTTGACTATTAATCAAAATAAAGAGAAACATGAACATTATGTTATAATGGTGAAGATTGCTTCTTCACTTACCGATGGTAAATTTGAATATATCAAGACATGTACATCACCCAAGCAGATGTGGGATAAGATTACACTAGTTTATGGAGGAGATGCAAATGTACAAAGAGCTAAAGCTGAAAGTCTTCGAGGAAAATTTGACGATATGAGAATGAAAGAAGGAGAGAACATAACACAATACAGTACCCGACTAAAGGAAGTTGTGAATTCTATTCGAGGATCTGGTGGCACTATTGATGAAGACACTATTGTGAGTAAGATTCTTAGAACTTTATTGCCTATTTATTCTATAAGAGTCTCTGTAATACATGAAATGAGAGCAGCACTTGAAAATAATATTACTATTGATAGTCTTGTTAGAAGATTGATTTATTTTGAGCTAAATAACTTTGACAACAGTGTTGTACCTACTATAGAATATGCATTTATGTCTACTTTGAAAATTGGTAAATCTAGTAGCAAACACATAATCAAAAATAACAATGATAGTGACAGTAATGATAAGGAAGTTGATAAACTTGAAGCATTAATGGTTAGAATATTGCACAAAGGTAAAGGAAGATATAAAGGTAAACTACCTTTAATATATTTTAACTGTAAAGAGATTGGCCATTTTGCTGCAAGATACCCTTACAAAAAGAATGATGAAAGAAATGATAGATTTAATGACAAAAAATACAAAAGAAACTGATAGTATGACAGAAGGAATGACAGAGATTACAAAGATAAAGGCAACAAAGCTTGTTACATTGCTGAAGATAAAGATAATGATAGTGGCTCTGACAGTGATGAAGACATTGAGACATTGTTTTTAGCTTTGAAAGATGATTCAGTTGAAGATGAAAGGTATGTTGAAACAACACTTATTTATAAAGTTAGTAAGCATGAAATTTGGGTTATTTATAGTGGTTTTACACATCACATGATTGGAGATATAAAAAAATTTGAATTTCTTGAACATTATGATGGTGGATCTGTTAGAATGGGAAATGATACACCTTGTCAAGTGAAAGGAAAAGGAACTATTATGTTGAACAATCAAATCAAATGTGAGAATGCATATTGGGTGAAAGGATTTAATTATAATCTTTTGAGTGTTTCACAGGTCACCGAGTTGCATTTCAAAAAAGAAAAGCTAGAATCTATGATGGAACAAGAAAGTTGATCAGCATTGGTGAACAATCAAAAGGTAACCTATTCTATCTTGACACTGCTGAAACTACTTGTTTGATGGCTAATAATGAAGACTTATGGTTGTGGCATAAAAGGATTTGTCATGTAAATTTTGACAACATGGTTAAGATTAGTAAGAAAAGAAAAGTTAGAGGCTTACCAAGATTATCTAAACCAGACCATGTAATGTGCAAAAATTGTCAAATGGGAAAGATGTCAAAATCTAATTTTAAGAGGAAGAATTTTTCATCTAATGATATTTTGGAGTTAGTTCATATAGACCTATGTGGACCAATGAGAACATAGAGCTATAATGGGGACATATACTTTATTTTATTTTTTGACGACTACTCTAGAATGATGACTATAATGCTCCTAACATAAAACTTTGAAGCATTTAAGATGTTTAAATGGTCCAAAGCTAAAGTGGAAAAAGAAACTGGTAGAGAAATGAAGTGTTTGAGATTTGACAGGGGAGGTGAATTTATTTCTGATGAGTTCACTAACTTTTGTAATGAGTATGGAATCAAAAGACAGGTTTATGCACCGAGGACACCACATCAGAATGGAATTGCTGAAAGGAGAAATAGATCAATTTTAGATTGTGCTGGAACACTAATGATTGAAAAGAATGTTGTACAAACATATTGGAGAGAAGCTATTAGCATTGTTGTATACACACTGAATTGATTACAACTAAAGAAAGATACAAACAATATACCTTATGAGCTATGGCATGATTATACACCTAATGTGAGCTATTTTAGAATATTTGGAAGTCGTTGTTATATTCTGAAACATGATTGAAATGGTAAATTTGATTCAAAGAGTGATGAAGGAATATTTCTTGGATATTATACTAAGAGTAAAGCTTACAAATGTTTGAACAAGACTTCTAACAAAATCATTAAAAGTGCAAATGTGAGAGTTGATCAATTTGCTGAGAAGAATGATGAGGAAAGCATGAAAGAACTAGAAGATTACAATATATTTATCTACACGGAAGAACCAGATACTATACCCATACACATGCCTAACATTACCATGCAACAAGATAATGTCAATGGGCAATAGGAAGCACAAACCAAGGATCAAGAAAATGTTGAAAGTGAAGATCATGAGCAAGAACACAATGAGCCTACAAGAGAAGAAAATGAAGAACAAAGAATTGAACTTGTACTTTCTAAATATGTGAGAAGACATCATCCATAGAATTAGATTATTGGAGATAAAAGAGCTGGCATGATGACTCGAAGTAAGTTAAAAGACAACACATGTTTAATTGGTGAATTTGAGCTCAAGAATGTTAGAGATGCATTAGAAAATGAAGAATGGATTACTGCAATGAATGAGGAAATTGAGCAGATATAGAAAAAAAATATGGACATTAGTACCAAGACCAAGTGATAAAAATGTCATTGGCACCAAATGGATATTCAGAAACAAATTGAACGAGCATGGGGATCTAACCAGAAATAAAGCAGGATTAGTTTGCAAAGGGTATGCACAAGAAGAAGGAATTGACTATGGTGAAACTTTTGCACCCGTTGCTAGACTTGAAGGAGTTAGAATATTACTTGCATATGATGCATATAAAGGATTCAAATTGTATCAAATGGATGTTAAGTTTGCATTTTTTAATGGAATACTGGAAGAAGAGGTATACATTGAACAACCTGAAGGATTTTTTGATCCTGATCAGACAAACATGGTATGTAAGTTACAAAAAGATTTATATGGATTGAAACAAGCACCGAGAGCATGGTATGAAAGACTAAACTCATATCTTATGAGTATTGGATTTATTAGAACAAGTGATAACATCAATTTGTATTTGAAAGGAGGAAATTATGATAAGACCCTTATTGCTGAAATGTTTGTTGATGATATTATATTTGGAGGTAATGATAACCTATGCACATCATTTGCTAATGAAATGAAGAAAGAATTTGAAATGTCAATGTCTGGAGAGATCAAAAAAAATTTGGCTTGAAAATTTTACAGCAGAATGCAAGTATCTACATTACTCAATCAAAATACATCAAGGAAGTACTGAAGACATTCAAAATGGAAGAATAAAAACTAGCCAGAACACCTATGGTGACAGGATGCAAATTGACAAAAGAAGACAAGACACCTGAGGTAAATCAAACTTTGTATAGATCTATGATTGGAAAGTTGATGTATGTTGTACATACAAGACCAGATATAGCACACAGTTGGAATTGTTGCAAGATTTTTTGCTAATCCTAGAGAATTACATATGACTATTGTAAAAAGAATTTTATGATATATGAAGAATACTGAAGACCATGGATTGTGGTACACAAGGGAAGACAAGTTTGAACTGAAATGTTATACTGATGTTGATTGGGCTGGGAACATTGATGATAGAAAGAGCACTAGTGGTGGAGCATTCTTTATAGGAGAAAGATTAGTTACTTGGATGAGCAATAAGAAAGGATGCATATCTCAGTCAACTGCAGAAGCAAAATATGTTGTTGTTGCTACAAACTATTTGAACATAGCATGGATTTTTGAAAGGTATGAATGAAGAGATCACTGACCTAGTGATAATTTACTGTGATAATACAAGTGCAATAAATATTTCAAAGAACCTTGTGATGCATGCAAAAACAAAGCATATATCTATTAAATATCTCTACTTGAGGGAACAAGTACAAGGTAAACAATTTATGTTGGAATATGTACAATCAAAAGAACAACTTACAGACATATTCACTAAACCCTTACCGAAGGATACATTTGAGTACTTGAGAGGTAGACTAGGGGTTCATCCCTTGTATATTGGTCACTAAACAGACTAGGAGGTTGCATCGACCTACATGAAATCAGAATATCAATAATATTGATGCAAAGCTGAACTGGACTAACACAGATATATTAGTACACTGCAAGGTACTTATTTTACTGCACCGAATACCATCGATATTGTTTTTGGCTACTGAAGAGCTACATATTTCTTTTTGGCATTGTTGTCAAAGGGAGAGAATGATCAATGAAATATCTATCCATCAAAGGGAGAAAAGAGAAAGATAGAGAAATGTAATATCTATCTACAGAGAGATTCAAGAATAGAAGAGTCAAATCTACAGGGAGAGTCTACATGGTGAGTTTTTATTGCTGACACATTTTCTATATTCAAGCTAGGGAGAGCTACAGAATTGTTGTAGTTGTAGAATAGAAGTTTGGTATTTTTTTTATGACATTTTTGTACTGCATATTTCAGATTGTGTTGCCATCAATGCCAAAGGGAGATATTGATGAACTACAACTGATTGTATGTTTGAAGTCATTTGTTGATAATCAACCGAGTTACAGATATGAACATTATCAGTTAATGTATTATCATTGATGTCAACTTATTTGAGTATCATTATGGTGACAAACATCTACTATGGATAGAAGATCTAGAATAAACAAATTGTATGTGGTTGGTAATGAAGATTTCTGTATACACCGAGAGACAGTGAACACCGAGTAAAATATAGTGTATACCAAGCACAGTGATAACCAAGCTAGGGATCACCAACACAATACGGTATTGAACAATTAATTTATTCAAATTCAGGCCGACTAGAATGCTCAGATGGAAATTGATGATTTTGAGGTAAATGATAAGGTTTGTTATGTTGATCAAACAATTATGAAAATTCAAGGAAGATCGGATGACAAAGATTGAAACATTTTTTTAACACAATTGTTGAGGATGGTTTAAGCAGAAAAATCAATGATAGAGATTAAGTGGAAAAATCTAAAGGATGGAAATTAAATGAGTTATGATGTCTATATAAGAGACAAGAGATTCATTTTGAATCACACCTGATGCACACATGCGAAGTTTATGCATGACTGATCAAACTGGTTAAAGACAGAATAGAGCATTTTATGTAGACATCACTGGGCGACAGAGGAAAGAGCATTACCAACTAGAACAAAGTATGAAGAATGAGATGAACTGAAGTGAAAAAATTGATCAGAGTTATTATGTACTTAGCATAGATCTGAAAATTTGCAAAACAGAGTTGTATTTAAATCATAGATCATCAATGTATTAGTTTAACCATTGTTACAGATAAATCTCTTAACCGAGTAGGATGTGAAAGTCTTTATTATGACATTCTAATAAATGTTGAGTGTTTTCTTGTTGACCCCAGAGTGAATACATGGTCAAGAGAGAACTGTTAGTTTTAAATCCTCTAACCAAGTCACATTTAACAATGTGCACTGTAACCTTTAACAGGGTTAGCTCTTAACCAAGCTCACTTCAAAAGAGTGAAATATTTTGGGTTACCGGTCCCAAGTAGTTTTTCCCTTAATAGGGTTTCCACGTTATAAATCCATGTGTTAATGTGCATGATTATTGTGGATTGTTATTTTTCTTTACACATTACTTTATTGACATTGATCAGTAATCATAGTATTAATTTACTGCTACTTGGTAATTAACTAGACGATATTGAATACATTTCACCAAGTTGAATTATATGTTTGAAATTGTTTTTATATACATCTGGAGGATTCTGGGAATGTAGGATAATTTGGAGCTAACTGATTCACTCCCCCATAAGTTATTCTAACGCTGATTGCATTAATATTACTGGCCTTTACAATATCATCAAAATTTATGTGACAAAACCTTCTATGCCATAACCAATTATCATCTACCTTAAAAAAAAAATAGGTTGCCTCGGTATTATTTAGCTTAAACACATTACCTCTTGATTTAGTACCTGATGGGATCAAGTTTCTAGACTTTCCTCTAATAGTGCATTTTCTATTTATGAACTGTAAGTAATATCCCTTATCTACAAGTTGTCCAACACTCAAAAATTGTGCTTAAGTCCATCAACAAGTAAGACATCATCAGTGTTATTTTTCCAATAAAGAGATATTGAAACTACTCCAATGATCAACTTAAGAGTGTTATCTCCAAATTTTACTACACCACCATCATATTTACCCAATGTAACAAATATATCTTTATCATCAGCCATATGATGTGAACATCCACTATCAATGATACATTTTGATTTCTTTTCAACATGTGACACTATGGATTTTTGTTCAAGAATAGGATCATCATCTTTAATAGAAATAAATCCAATTTCATCATCACCCACAATGTCATCAGTAGACACACCTTCACTAGCATAGAAGCATTCCTTATCTTTTGAGTAATCAGGCCTATGAAACTTAGGCTTATACTTAGGAATCCTTGTAGGACATCTAGATGCAAAATGACTGATCTTATTACAAGAAAAACATTTGAGGGGTAACTTCTCTTTAAATTTTACCCTTACCTCTCTTTTTCCTTCTTGTTATTAGAGCCACAAGTTTGTCCATTTGCCTTTCTTCTTCTTGAATCTCTACCCACTCATTAGCATATTCTCCAAGATCTTCATGTCTATTGCTTCTGCTAGATCTTGCAAGGCTTGATATGATCCTTTTGTCATTGTAAAAAGTCTCCTTGAATGCAGAATCAACCTTGGGTAAAGCATCTTGCAACTCTGTGGTCTCAAAGGTGGTTATCTTAGCAATAAGGACTTCTCTATTGAAATTATTTGTTAGTGGTATGATGTCCTTTATCACTTGTACTTTAGTCTTGTAAATGGGCATCAAAGATCTAAGAATCTTTGTGATCACTTCATCGTCAATATATGTGCCTCCTAAGTTTTGGATTCCAATAACAACCTCTGTAACCCTTTGTACATATGATCTGAAATTCTCATCATCTTGCATCCTTAGAGTCTCCATTTTAGCCTTCCAATTCTATAATTCTTCTTCCTTAGTGGACTGATCTCCTTCATATAGATCCTCTAGCCTTATCTAGATCTTGTGAGATGAATCAAGATCTTTAACCTCTATAAATCCTACCTCAGAGAGTGCACTTATCAGTGCTTCCCTTGCAACCATATTGCAAGAAAAAAATTTATTTTCTTCCTCAGTAGCCTTGATTGGTTCATCCTTCTTTGTAATCATCGAGTAGTCAATTCCCAAATAGATCAAATGAGTTCTCATATTGTTCTTCCAACTGTCAAAATTTTTAGCATCAAATTTAGGACTCTCCTTCCTATAGTAAGCCATCTCAGAATCTCCTCAAGTGGTTAAGCTTTCTCTCACAAGACCACAAGCTAATACCAATTGTTAGAACAATTGAGGGGGGGGGGGGGGGGGGGGAANGGGTGAATCAATTGTGTGCCCAACTAGTAAGAACTTTAAAATCAAACGCTAACTACTCAATGCAAATCATAACACAAGTATTTTTTGTCGAGGAAAATCCTGTTAAGGGAAAAAAAACCCGATGGGAATTAGCACCCAAAAATAATGTACTAAGAGTATAATGTCCCTGTTAGGATATCTAGCCCTGTTAGGAGCTGAGTATTACATTTTGTAAAAGTCCATGTTAAAGGATGAACCTTATTAGGGGTAATACAATGAGGTTCACTACCCAAGCACACTTCTCAAATGTGAAGGTTAAACCCACCTTCTGGATCCACTGTCCAAAAAGAAAATATAGAGATATACTTATAACAATGAACTGACTAAAAACAACTTTATTTTCTTATATAGTTCCAGTGAAGTGCATTAAAATTACAATAATTTATCTACATCAACAAAATTCACATCCACATCTTCTTAGCATTACATATCCCCATTACAATGACATGAAATAACTTTCATTTATACAAGTTACAACAAGCAATTAGGTCATCATGTTTAAGACTTTCCCAATGCAAAAATAAATACATGGACCCTTTCTAATCTATACACATGGTTCCTTAAACAAGTAAATATTAAATATAAGTCATCAGTTACACGCCAAGGTCCATAATCCAAACTCTCCATCCTCTAAACATGTTACACCACTATAGTTGGCCACAAATAGATCTTCGCAAGATCACATGTCACAGCTGACGTTACCAAGAAACCCAAGAATCAAAAATAAATTTCTCCAACATGTTTTATTCTTGGCCTCAAGCTCACATAACATAACACATGGTCATGTCCAAGTTATCCCAAAAACACAGGGACTAAATTTGTCATAATCCTCTATCACTACTCTGAAGCCAGTCGCCATCAAAATAGATATAACTCATGCAAATAACCACATAAAATATATAAACCTTAGAAATAAGGTATACATACTTCCTTCTACTTAAATCCATGCTCGCAACCCTAAAACATCCTAAATTGTCTGTACATCCCTATCAAACCTGCATGTTCTAGTCATAACTAGTTTCTCTGAGACTCCTGATGAAACCAACTAAAATATATGTTGACATCAATGAAAACACATGAATGTCAACACCTTGAAAATAGAAACAATTCCAACAATCATAAATTATAAGCACCTTATGGGTGTGTACAATTTCATGAATTTTTAGCACTTACCGTAGTGTGTTTTGATTTGAACTTGCATAATGGGACTTCATGTGAAACTAAATGAGCACCTAAATGGAAATATGAGTCATGTGTTAATTTAATTTCCTCAAAAATTGATGTGATACATTCTTTATAGGTGTGATTCTTTATTATTTCTCTTCTTTAATCAATTATTTCCCAGCATGGGCCCTATCTTACTATTTGTGGCCTTGTTCTTCTTCTCGACCCAAAAACCAATTGTACCTCATATTTTGGCATCCCCTCACTATGTGGGATCTATGGTCCCATTTTCATGCCTCATGGGTTGGGAGAGGGCATCTGGGGATTCCTCTTCTTGGGAAGAATATGCCCAAGGTATCCTCTTCTCTGATGTTTCACCCCAAATTCAAAGCAAGGGCATGTCTTGTAGTATTAGCTAGATTTCTAGATCCATGTCAGCCTCCTTCATTTTTGACCTCTGAAATTTTGTGAGAGGTTTAAAAAAAACATATATCTCCTCATTTTGAAATCAAACAAGCAACCATGATCAATATTTCAACATATCTCCTACAATTTTGCATCCAAGCATCCTCTAGAAGGATCTCAAGCATTCTAAGGTGTTTTCAAAGAAATCATCTCCATGGTTCAAGACTGTTTCCCTCATTGAAAGGAAATAAAAGGATTCAACCATCAAGGAGGGAGATAATATCACAATCAAGCATCCATATTCATTTAAGTTTTCAAATTTATTTTTCTTTCCTCAATCAAGCAATGTGGAAAACTACAACATCCATTACACAAGGTTTTTCTTTCATGATTTCTTTTTGGGTTTTAACATGCTAAGTCAAAACTATTGCATTAACATAATTGATCACATTCAAAGAACCATTTGCATTTTCAAGGTATAATATACTTCATTATTCAGATCTAGACTTTGCTACATTACATCACACTTTCATTTACTCTCTTTCATGTTTTAAGGGGTATTCCAAACTTAGCTTTGATCAAGGAGAAATCCTCTACACAACCTTCTTCCTCATTTTTTTTGTGTGTAAGTATAGGTGGTGAACCTATCATTGCACATCTAGAAAGTAAAAGACTTGATAAGAATTTGAGAATTCAAATCATTGGAAAGTACTGGGAACAAGATGACTCAAACAACCTCTTCTCAAGAACAAGATGGCTCAGGAGACCTCTTCCCTATAATTCAACTTTAGACTAAAATGATAGGTTGGTACTTCTATCTGGTCTCACTTAAGGAGACCCATAAGGAATGCTGAAAATATGGAAGCAAACAACTGATGGGGGGGGTGAATCAGTTGTCTCTAAAACTCCACACATTAAACAAAACTTCAACCTTAACTTCAGATCTAATAAATGAACATTGAACCACAAATCCACAACACATTAAGAACACATAACACCAAGATTTTTTACATGGAAACCCTGTTAGGAGAAAAACCACGGTGACGATGAACCCACAAGATTATGTACTCTATTAAAATCATTATACCGTATTATGAGTATTACAAAGGAATGTACATGCAATAAGGAACACTTCTTAGATCTCACTTCTCAAATACAAAAAAGGCTTACTTCCCTGGGAAGGTTCACTATCTTACAAATATTCATGGACTAAAATCCACAAATCATGAACTGTACATTAGCATCTTCAACATGTCTAGACCAATTCCATTAAAGTACATATTAAAAATTTCTTTTTCACACCAGATCTCCCTTTATTTGCAGATCCACTCACATATATTCTCATGAATATTACATTAATTTATACAAATCATCAACCTTGGAAATATCAGATCTCCCTTTATTCACACATCCACTCACATATATTCTCATGAATACTACATTAATTTATACAAATCATCTCACCACCTATTTAAAAAAATATAACCATACATAATAAGATTTTAAATGCGAACCAAGAAATTTCAGCTAATACATAGATCAAACCAAAATTATACACCTCAAACATGAAACACCTCCAAGAGTTATTCCTCGATCATTCACAATAGGGTACAATCATCATGACGGCCAAGAACATGAAGAACACCAGCTCACCAACTGAAATCTTTAATTGCAAGCACCAAGATCAATGTGAACTAGCAACACAGTAAGAACACAATCTAGAAATATCCACAAGCATCATGATATGCAACAAAAATATTCACATCAACTCAAATTATTGGAATCATTGATATCAATATATCGAACCTCAAGAACACTAATAACAATGACTTTCATAGAAGAAAAATTACTTGAAGATCTCCAAATCACAAACCAATTGAGTTGAGGACACACATCAATGTCCCAAACATGCTCACTAGATCCAAAAATAAAATGTTTCAATTTGGAACACTATGGATCAAAATATTGTCACACTATCAACACTGAAAAACTGAAAAGCAAGTCTCAACACAAAAACCCATAACTTTCTCAAATCTTTATGTAAACCGAGCTGTAAAATGAGTTGAATCAACTACAAACATCCCTCTATCGAACACACACATCTACATAAACTAATATTCAATATACTAGCTTCAGCGGACCAACAAACTCACAGAACTTCACAAGAACACTGTTACAAATAGAGAAATATGGTGACATCAATGACAATACATCTCAAACACCTCTAAAGCACATATTTGAACACTATTCCAACAAAGAAGGTAATTTTTTCTCAATGGGTAAGATAGCTTTAGATCAATAAAATAGGCAATATAGAGTGGCACCTATGGGAGTGAAAAATCTCATGTAGTAAGCGCACAATGTGGGCTAATGAAATGAGACAATATAGGGTATCACGTTGGTGATAGAGTGAGAGGCTCGACATATGAAATTTCTATAGGCATTATTGAATATATCAGGTAGTAAGGTATTGTTTTTAAGATAGACATAGATGTCACCATACCACGAGGAATCATGATCAATGATATGGCATATGATCATATATTGGGGCACTTCATAAGAAGGTACCATGAGAGGTTCTACTAAGAACTCATAGTATGAAGTGTTCTCCAACATATCAACAAAAGAGGTTATGATAGCCATGAAATCTCCAACTTTGTTATTATCTCTATGCATATGTTTAAAAGTTATCATTTTTAAGTAAGATTTGAAGTCATCAACCATTTATTTGTAACCTGTAGCATCTTTTTCTCTTTTTTTTCTTGTACTCATCATTGAATCTCCCGATTAACAACTAAGAATCACCAAATACTCAAAACTCTAGTAGCTTCCATTGCATAGACATGTGAAGTTTGGTGATAAGTGCTTCGTACTCTACTATATTGTTGGTACAATAGAGATGTAACTTGAATTCCTTAGAAATGAAATCCCCTTGAGGCATGACAAAGAGGATATTGGTACTAGAACCACTCTAAGGGAAAGAACCATTGAAGTACAAAGTTTAGATTTTTGTAAACTCCATATTGAGAATGAATTCGTTAGGAAACTCTCTATTACAAGAGGATGATTATCGATCAAAGGTACATCCACAAGTTGATCTACTATTTCTTATCCTTTAATTTCTTTTTGATTCACATACTGAATGTCAATTTTTCTTAGTATCATGACCCACTTAGCCAAACATCCCATAAGGGTTAATTTGTTTAATAAGTACTTGAGGGGATCATTTTTTCAATGACCTTTATTTGATGAATTTGAATCAACACTTTGTAAACATAATCATGCCCAACCGCAAGCCCTAGATCTACAAACTAAATTCAACATTATATCAATAGAGATCTGTCTTCATGAATGTATAACATAAATAAAGAAAGCTATACCCAAATACATTCTGAAATACTTGAATCCATTGTTATATTATCTCTTAAGATCTTGTATGGAATGATAGTTTCTCTTATAAATTTAACCACATGTGCACAAGAAGGAATTAAAGGAATGGAGTGAATTTGATTGATGCAAGATGATAATATGAAGATAACGGTGATAGAAAGATGATAATGGTGCTAGGAAGGATTCTCCAAAGATCACAAGAAAGCAAGTATGCATAATATCATATGATTCAAAAGTCTATTAGTTGTAGGATGAGATGAGAAAATGTTGTTTTATAGAAGTCCCTGTGAAAATAAAGGGTAGAGATTAAGAGGTGGAAGAATGAATGACTAGGATTAGAGGGTAGGTAAGGATAATGTGAGAAATAGTGAGAATAAAGGAGATTAAGAGGTTATTACAAATAAAGGGATGAGATTGAGTGTTAGGTAGAGGATATTGAGTCTTTTTTTAAAAAAAGTGCTTGGTAAACTTTTCAACATGACAAGTGACGCTGGCACGACATGCCATCCAACTCCATGTGAAACATTTTTGACCTAGAGCTATGAACCAATGAGGCCACAAATGGGGGACCTCATCTCCTTATTATAAAATTGAGTTTCAAACCCATGAGAACAATAGATTAGCGAAGCCACAAGCTTGCAATCACAATGGCCTAGCAGGGGTGTTAACTTGGGTGGGGAAAATAACAATACCACCACTTATTGAGTCTTGGTAAAATATCACAAAACATGCATTAAATATAGACATGTTTGGAGAGGTGAAGAATGGAAAAGTCAAATTAAGAGACAATTGGCATTTGTCACATGTTTACAAATATATAGTTGATCCATGTTACTAGAAATGATTGGTTGAAATTAGAAACCAAGGATTATGAATTAATAAAATAAAAAACAATATTTATTTAATCAATATTAGAAAGGAGAAAGTTGGAAACTAGATAATTAAATAAATTTATATTTATTTAATCATGAGATTGACAAGATAATTAATTAAACATATAGTTAAAATATTTATTTAAATAATAAAGGAAAATACTAATGAATCAATTAAATAAAAAATAAATATCTATTTAATTAATAAAAGAATTTTGATTAAAATAATTCAATATTTACTTAATCAAGTGAGGGCAATTTAAGGTGTCTATATTTTTCATTTTTAATGCCCAACCTCCTTCAATGATGGTGCACTCCAACATTTTGTTTCACTTGCCATGACCTGTGGAGCCATGTGCTCTTGCGCATTGATAGCTATAGAGGGCTCTACTACCATCTATGGTGCTAATGAGAGCCTACCAAAATGATGTTTTGTCTAAAATACTCATAAAAGATATACAACTTGTGAATTGTAAACTTTATTAATGGAGTTTATGAGTCGTTTGATATGTCAAATGGGAGAAGCCTGAGCCATAACAATTCCATAAAAGAAATAATAATATAAAATCGAAAGGAAGAGAGTTTGATCCAAAATTTAAAAAAAAAAAAAAATCTAATTATGCGATATAGTAAGAAACTACTTACTACTAGTGAATCCAGATGTAATGGTCTCAATAAATATGTTAGGTATAGATTAATAGTAAAAATGAGGCATTCCTGATTTAATAAACATATTTATATTTATATTTTTCAAATTTTTTAATCCATAAATTTATTATACAAGGTCTTAAATTTAAATAGGAGATGGGACAAGGCAAAACTAGATAGATTGTCCTATCTCATATATCCTGTCCAAATTGTCCAACCCAAATAGATAGATTGTCTTATGGAAATATGTGATAGAAGTCTTGTTCACCTTTCCTACATGTTCCAAGTTATGATTAGTCTTGTTCACCTTTTGTTCCAAGTTATGATTATTCTTGTTCACCTTTCCTACATGTTCCAAGTTCAAATCAAAATCAGGTTGAGTAGTCAAATATTTGCACCTGGCCCATCCGGAAACGTCTAAACAGCCAACTAAAACATTGAGTGTTACCTTAGCTTTTTTTCAAGTGTTACCAAGGTAACAATCAACGTTTTAGTTGGTTGTTTAGACATTTCAGGCCCATCCATGCCCAAGTCTAATCAACCAACCATGCCCATGCCTACTTTGCAGTAGTCAAATCAATTTTTTGAAGTGTCATAAGCTAAGGAGTCGGCTGGCATACCCCGTACCACCAGCATAGCATAGAGGTCCAATTGTTATGCACAGAAGTGGTTTTCATCAAACAAAAAGCCAAATTTCCATGGCAATGGCTAAAAGTGCGATAATTTGCACTTCGTTCCCCGCATCCTTCTTCCCTCCGTTCGTGGGCCCGTTCATGCCCTTTCAACGCTGTCAATGTAGTACCATCTGCCACTGACAATGAATAAATAAAGTTAGATATTTTTGTAAAAAAAAATTATTCTTAACGAATACAGTTATAAATTTTATTATTAATGATTACTTTTTTTAATTTTTAATTTTATTTATATATATTAAATAAAAAAGTTATTAAAGTACTATTAATTTATATTATTATTTTATAATTATATAATTAATTTATATTATTATATTTATAATTATATAATTAATTTATGTTATTAAATAATTATATTATTATATTTATAATTAATAATTGTAAGTTAAAAATTAATTTTTTTTAAAGTTTAGTTTTTTCAATATAAATGGATTTTTATTTTAGATTTAATTATAAAATTGTTAAATTGTTGTTCTTACAATTTTAAAACTTAAATTTATAGATTCATTTGATGTTGATTACGGATATTGTCCAATGAATATGTATCATGATATTTAAATTTGACAAATTGATATCAAAATAGTATTTCTTATTGTAATCCTGGCTTTGTTTATTCATATGATATTTTGTAGAATTATGAATTTAGTTCATATTTTTAGCAGCAAATATGTAACTAGCAATCAAACCTAAAAACATCCATGTACAAATTAAAATAATAGAAAATTAATCCCCTTATATTTATACATATAAAATATGCATATATAAAATATTAAAATTTAAATTGACATAATAAAAAAGCTATGTATTTATATTTGAACTTGAACAAATAAAAATAATATAAAATAAATGAAAGAAAACAAACATATATTAGTTTTAATGTCTACATAGAACTTTCAATGGAGAAATTCCAAACATACCTTCAACATGAACAAAAGACCAATAGTTTATATAAAAATAAAAAATAAATTGATCAAATAATGAAATAAAAAGAAAGTAAACCTTACCACTCAAATAACCAAATTTGCACAAGGTAAAATGAAATTAATCTTATAAAAAAAGTGAGGTTAAAAATAGAGAGAAGATATAAATATTTACATAACTCTCAATACTTAAATCTACAAACATCTATTTAAAAATAGAATTAAAATAATATAAGATGTGTATACTTTTTTTAAGTGAATATTTCAAATAAAAATAAATGATTAAATATAAAATAAAAATTCATTTATATTAAAAAACTACACACAAAAATTTAATTTTTAACTTATAATTATTAATTCTTTATAATTATTAATTCTAAATATTATAATGTAACTATTTAATAATTTAAATCAATTATATAATAATAAAATAATAATACTTTGATAACTTTTTTATTTAATATATGTAAATATAAATAAATATCTAAAAAATATTCTCATTAATAATAAAACTTATGTTAATTGATTTTTTAAAATTGTAAGAAAAACAATTTAACAATTTAATAATTAAATCTAAAATAAAAATCCATTTATATTGAAAAAACTAAACTTTAAAAAAAAATTAATTTTTAACTTATAATTATTAATTATAAATATAATAATATAATTATTTAATAATATAAATTAATTATATAATTATAAAATAATAATATAAATTAATAATACTTTAATAACTTTTTATTAATATATATAAATACAAATAAAAATAAAAAAAATAATATTAATAATAAAAATTATAACTGTATTCATTAAGAATAAAATTTTAAAAAAAATATCTAACTTTATTTATTCATTGTCAGTGGCACATGGTACTACACTGACAGCGTTGAAAGGGCATGAACGAGCCCACGAACGGAGGGAAGAAGGATGCGGGGAACGAAGTGCAAATTATCGCACTTTTAGCCATTGTCGATTTCCATCTCGAGTAACCCAACTATATGGAAACCAATAAATAGGTTGTCAACCTCCTTACCTACTCATGTTTTAATGCCCATCCCGCCAAAATTTTCTTTGCTATTGATTCTTGATAAATAATCAAACTTTTACCCCGTCAATGCAATCTGCAGGTCTGATTCACAGTTGATCGAAAACATAATTCCAGGTATGAATGCTAGTGTTTGTCTTTGACTTTTAGGCCCCATTTTTTTCTAGGTATTGACTAGGAATTGGCATACTGGCATGCTGGTATTGTCGAATTCAGTGTTTGGTTCCAAAATGAAAAATAGGAATAGGGTTATGCGAATTCTAATTTTGGGTCTTTTTGAGCATTCCACAATTCCCCCTCAGGACCTAGAATTGGAATTGAAAATTGGAATTGGCATAAAAGTGTTAATTTGGAAAGAAAAATAAATTCCCATTTGTCAGGTGTGAATATTTTTTCTATCATTTTCAACCATCTGTCGCTGCTGCTCCATGAGAAGAAGGGTTTCGACGGAGAAAACGCAGGGGAAAACGCAGACTAGTTCAAACCAATTCGGGGAAAACGTGCTAGGGAAAACACAGACCAGTTCACACCAGTTGGGGGAAAATGCATTTGCCAAAGCAAGGTAAATTTCTAATGCATTTTATTTCCAGGGAAAACGCATTTTCCCTCCTTGTTGTTTGTTGTTTTAGGTTTTTATGATGCATTTTGTCTTTCTCGATTACTTATTTAGCTCATTCACAGTTTCATTTTTCTTTGCATTGTCTGTGACTTATATTTAGCTTTTGTGTTGTGTAATTAATTTCCTCTATTGCTTAAACCCTAAACCCCGCCTCTACAGATGAAACAAGGAACCATGCACTTTGTACTAGAGCTTAAATGACTTTAGTAGGAGAACGTTGAATGTTTTTTGGCGAAGTGCATTATTGCAAATGTATTTAGTTACAGAGTTTGCTAGCTCAGTGCTATTTTATTTTGAAGAGTTTCCAGACATTTATTTATTTTATTATGTTTATTCTCACTTGGTGATGCCCGGTCTCAAACGCTTTCTTGCATTCGCTTTTTAACTTCTTCCAATCTAGAACCCCAGTCACCAAGGAGGCTCACTTAGCTCGATCGCAACTTTTCACCTCTAGAATACGATGCCACAATGTTTGTATTGAGAATGGGTGCAATAGCGCCCAGCTGGTGATTTCTCCAACCACATAAGAGAGAGGAGGGGTAATTTGCTAAGCCAATCATTTCATCTTCCTCCCTCGAAACTGTAAAGACTAATTTTGTCACTTATGTGCTTTGGGAAGAGGGCTTTCAAAGAATGAGGTTAATGCAGTGTGCTTTGAAATGGATGATGGAAAAAAAAA
>MU216777.1:31074-44847 GCA_018584345.1 Thuja plicata | reverse complement strand
TGTAGGGGTTAGATGTGTAAATGTGGTTTAAAAAGGACATGTTTAAATTATTTGTGTATTGAAATGTTGGACATATTTAAATTATTGTCATGACTATTTTGGAGTTCTTTACGAATTTATATTTTTTTATGATAAATTAGACAATTTAGATTAATTAAAACAAGTTTGCAAACAATGAAAAAATAGCCTTATTAAAAAAATTGCAAAAGTAAAATTGACATGCATTTAGCACAGTAATCAAATATTGTAATTTATAAGAAAAACCATATTTTTAATTAACAACAAAGGTTACTAAACAAATTAGAAACAAAAAAACATTGAAATATTAATCTTACTCAAAAATTGTAATTTATAAGAAAACTCAAATATTGTAACCTATAAGAAAAATCATATTTTTAATTAACAACAAAGATTACTAAACAAATTATTCATTATTTTTGTGGTAAAATTAAAAAAATTACAGAAAAAAAATATTAAAAACATTGAAATATTAATCTTACTCACAAAAATGCAAAAAAAAAATCCAATTCCAATTCTAGTTGTGTGGAACCAAACACAGAATTGGCATCTTCTCAGTCGTCTTCCAAGTGAACCAAACAGGACAAGCCCATATTCTAGAATTCGTTTTGAGTATAGTACAATTCTAGAATGGAAGGCAATTCTAGAATTGGCAATTCTAGCATGCACAAATTCTGCCAACCAAATGGGCACTTTGATTTTTGTCATTTTTTAATGTTTGTTTGCCTTTCAATATTTTCGTCATTTTTTTTATCTGTGTCTATGTTTTGGTGAATGCAGTGGCATGTGGATACACCGCTTGTCTATACTCGCCTCTTTCTCCAAGCGTAATAAGTCCTCTTTACTCAGTGATTTGGTGAGTTCTTTTGAATTTCTATGATTCTTGTTTTTTTGTTAGATGACATGGTTTTAGCTCAATAAATCTGAGATAACAAAAGTTTTATCTTATGGAATTTAGGTGTATTATTCTTAGACTAAGTCTTAGCAACTATCTTGAAAAGTAAGCTTTCTACACTTTATGATTTTATAATCAAAAAATTCATGGCTCGTTATTAGGTTTACATTCTAGTGGGTACACTAAGAATTAGGAACTTCGTCTCTTTTAAGCAATGTCTTCTTTAATATTTCCTAAGTTGATCCATTTCTTAGTCTAAAGAAAAGGAAGTTAAAAAAATTATGGTTTAAATTCTTATAATAATAAAAAGTAAATGAAGTGAGCCGAATCTAATTTTGTTCTAATTTCCCTAGTAAAGTTAATAAAGCCACTAAAGTTCTAAAAATTCATTTATTCATTAGTATTTCTTTCTTAATTTCTAATATGGTTTGAAGGTTTATAATCTTTATTAAAAAAAATGTAAATGTTTGACAAAAAGTTATTTGATTAAATATTTTTTGTGAATACATTTAATAAAAGTTGCAAAAGAAATCTCCAAACTTAGAGAATTCTTAAAAACAAAAATATTTCACATGTAATATGAATCTATGAAATTATCAAATCAATAAGTTGTTGAATTTTTTAATTCATCAATAAAAACATAATGCTAATAGTCTATGGTGATATTAAATGTAACAAGTTATCTGCAAGCTGAGTGTTTGATGAAAAAACAACCACACAATCAAATCCATAAGTATCTTGTAGATTATGTCATGGATTGTGAAAATCTACTTAATCTTATTGTAATAAGTTATTCAAATTAAATTTAAAATTTATGAGAAAAGCAATTTGTCCAACGGTTAATTTAATGGGTAGGAGTCAACCCCAAATTGGATTTGAGTTTTCTAAGTGGATTATGTTCATAGTTGCAAGATTGATCTTATGCTTGAAAAAATGGCTCAACACTTGGAAATGTTAAGATCAAAGAGGATAATAGATGTGTGGGGATGGGTGCGTGGATGAGCATAACAAGCGCATAATTGTGGAGAACATGTTTATATAAATGTGTATATGGACTAGGTAGGTATGAATGTGTGTGAGTGGTGTGTAAGTGGATGAATAAAAACATGGGGAAGGGGTTTAAATCCTCACAAGATTTAAGGATTTGTCAATATGTCGCTACATTAAGTCATTCTCTCAAAATGGTTCAAAATTAAATGTGAAATGTCATGGGTATGCAAACTTACCATTGCATTTCATGCACATTTTAAGCTTCATCTAAATCCTAAAATGTACATTAATCTCAAAGTATGTAGCACTCACAAACATTCATGTGAAATACATATTTAGACATAAAAGGATACTTGAAGGTCCATCTAAAGTAATGGAACCTATAAAATGTCATCATGTGAGTCTACCTATCAATATGCATACTATATAAGAACCTATAAAATATAGGGAAAATATGCTATACATTGTTTCTATCATATGGGTAAATTTGAAAATAACTAAAAACAAGATTTTAATATCATAAGTTTAAGCAACTAAAGAGAGATGAGAAAAAGTAGGGTTAGGAAGATTATACTAATATAAAAAGTGGTACTACCCCACTTTACTTCTCATATGAAAATAACTTGAACGGGGTATTAACGTGTCATGTGATATAATGGTTTGTATATTCATGACAATGAGACCTTTTGTAACATATATTACAACCTAAAATGTTTTTTATTAGAAAAAGCAACCAAGACAAGGGGGCTGACTTGAATAGACATAGCTAGCACGAGAAGTGCAAACTACCAGCAGACAACCAATACAACACAGGGGTCAAAACACCCTCAACCAATACCCTTTTTCAGCATCAAAAACTAGAAAATAAAACTCACAGGCCCCAACTCCATCATGGAGCTAGTAACCAGCCTGCACTCCCTATCAAACCCCAGCATTACCTTGGAGCTGGTAACCAGTCTATGAAAGTAAGTATCTAAGTACTTGACATTAAAGCAGGAATTACAAGTAACAATAAAGCAGGAATTAAAACTAAACCAGTAGTAAGAGTAATCCCTAACAGACCCCAGCTTCACCTTGAAGATGGTAACCAGTCTGTGATAGTAAGTTTAAAAGTACTTAACATAAAAGCAGAAATTACTTTTAGTATCAAGGGAATTAAGTCTAAACCCAACGTAAGAGTTCATCAAAATCACAGTAATGCCCTCAATGGCTAGCCAACAAAAATCAAAGACAAAGAAAAGCATGGAAAAAGAGGAGGTTAATTGGGGTTTTTACCCCCATTATCCAGCAGCAGCTTGAGCCAATCCTCTGCAAGGAATTGGAACAACTTCTCATTCTTGTGTTCTTCCTCCTGAGTAGACCCCTTCGCCATTTGCGGGAGCTGGAGAGTGGTAGCCGTCGAGTGCATAAGAATGTTAGTGACTATAAAATGTTAATCATAAGAATGATAGTGACTATATATGGCCCCTTTGGCTATAGCAATATAATTCAAGTAATTTGAGGATAGTGGGAAAAAGTTAATGAAAAATAAAATGTATGATAAGCATGTATGCATGTAAATAATGTCAAGAAATAATTGTTGTAGAATTGATAAAAATAAGTTGTTTGAGTAATTGAAGAGTTGGTATGATTGAGTTTCTAATGCAATAAAATGATCACAACAAGGGATGTGATGCGAGAAGGGGAAGATTTTTAGAGGACCTGCAAATTTTCACAGGAATAATGGTGGAAGGTATTTAGGGTAGTCATAACGGAGAGGACATCCTCGAAGGAGTCAATGGAAGCCCAATACAAAATAGAGGGATTTCTTTAAAAATGAGATGCCTTCATTTGCAATAGGGGTAAATACTATCACGTTGCTTGACTAAAAGGAAAATCCTAGGGTTGATAATTTACAAGGAGGGAAGAAAAAATTCTTTTGTAAACTAGAGTATTGATGAAGTTGGAAAAGAATTAACCAGGATCTCATGAAGAAACAAATAAAAAAGGAACCGTTCAAATCATATAATTATTGGAAGGTGATTAAAATTAATTCTAAATTCATAGCCTCTAGGATAGAGAGGTTAAGGGATAAGGATTTTTTCATCAAATGGTTCGGGGTCACAAAATGTTGATGTTTTGTGTAGCTATGGTGAGGGTCATAGGTGTTGACATGGGAGACCACTACACATTCTGCTTGATCATCCTTGCTAGCTAAGAGGAAGTGTTAATGTCTGTAGCTTCAGTCATATGATCATTTAGAATACATATAATATATGTTGATTAATAATAATATATTATATATGGGTATATGCACCAAGATGGGGACCAAAAAGGTGCCAAATACCATTTTGGTCCCCATACGCACATAGGGTGCATGCCTTACAGGGCACACGCCCTATGGCTTGGATTATAGGGCGCACGCCCAATAGCCCGCACCGCCCTATGGTTTGGGAAATTTAAACCATAGGGTGTGTGTCCTATAGGGTGCGTGCCCTAATTGGTTTTATATAATGTTTGGGAAGACACTTTTGTGGCTCATTTTCTTTGCCCAAACTCGTGGCTTGCTGATTTTCTCTCCATAACAGCGCGTACGCAATTCATTGTGGGGTTTGCTCCATCAAACTGAAGAAAAAATTGGCTCCACGACATCATCAAGGTCGAACCGGAAGAAGAGGTAAGTGATTCTACAACCATGTATGTTATTAGGTTTAATTTTTAGTTTTCAATCAAATTTTATTGTCAAAGTTTCTTATCTTAAATTTTATGTTTAATTAGACTTTTAAAATAGATTTTCTTTTAATTACCAAGAAGGAATGATCTCCCCATAGAAAATCCTCAACCAGACCCTCCTTCTTCTCCTCGTGAACAAATGGATGCTAAAAATAACCAAGAAAATGAACCCCAACCGCCCTCACCAATCGAGAAACCTCCTCTTGGAACACATGAAAACTTGATAAAGCAATTAGAAAGAGGGAAAATAGAAATAGAATCTTTAATTAGGAGGTTAAAAGATTCTATTGGTACAAATCCTACAAGGGCAACACTCTCAAAGTCATTAGAATTAATCTTGACCTACGTAGGTTCAATTAGTGGGAAACTAAATTTATGGCATGAAAAAAGAGAAGAACAAAAACAATATTATGCAAATAAATTATCATATAAGGACATAAAAAAAAAGAAATCACAAAAGCTGACATTTGTAAACTCTTTAAAAACCCAGAGGAAATTGAAACTCTTAAACCTACAACAAGGAGGATCCCAATTCATTGGTGCTTGAATGAAGATATAAAAACAAAATTTTGGGACAGATGGTGGATGGTCTTTGATTCCCCTCCCTATAACAATCATGAGGTTCCTATGTATTTCCTAAGGAAACTCTATTGCGAGTTTGTCCTGAAGGAAGTGTCAAATTATTTTGAATTTCTAGAGTCTCAGGGTAGAGGTGGGGGTCATCATTTGATAGACCTATGGCACGTCGTGAACCTAATGCACCTAGGTTGCCCATTTGCAAGCCATATGTGAATCATGTTAGTATTCCTTCCAATGTGAAGGAACACGTGGAGGTGGACACACTAGGCACGATTAGTGCTCTGATATAGACTCTCATTCAGTGCGCCACTCCTCTAGTCAAGGGTGACCATGGTCAGCCTGCGAGGGGTCATTTTTGTCGTTCTTGTGGATCCTTGTGCACATTTTGTACTCCGAGAGAGAGGAAGAGGATGATGGATTGATGACTGATGATTTTCTCAATGCAACATTTTGCATTGATACACAGGTAAATATTTGCAAGTTCATTAAATTTATTTGATCATATTTCATTTTTAACTGAATGAATTTAATTAAATTAGCATCTATTGTTTATGATGAAAATTTAGGGAAAGAGTGTCGATTGCAGTGGAAATGATCACCCAGACCCCTTATACACTACCACGTCAACTCCACAAGTATGTATCGAATAAGACATTTTTTAAAGTATACATTTGATTATTTTATAATTATATGGATGTTTGTCTCATAACTTATTGTGCATGTACATTAGTTCACTGCTTGACCATCAACATTGAATTTAGACAACGAAGGGTCTCGTTCACATTTTGTTGAGGTATGTTTATTTTCATGTTAATTTGATTTACTTTATTATATTTAATTAATAAATGAATGAATAACTAAATTAGTAGACAAATTATGTTCAAAATCTAGAGTCAAAGTTGTCATGACAATGATCCCATTCCTTCACTTGGCTTTGTGATGACATCACCTAGTCCGCAGGTATATAAGTAATAATGCATTATAATTAAAAAGTCAGTGGTTTGTTCTTACATTAATAGTTGTCTTGTAAATTACCATACATGTGCACTAGTTTGATGTTGGAGCTACGACATCAACACTGCACACTGAAGGATACAGTGGTACCTTCACAGAGGTATCATTTATTAATTAAGGGGGTTGTAAAATATTATAGGTATTCTTGATAACTACATAATAATCTTGTTATTTCATTTTCAGTTAATGACAACAGAGACTCCTCCTCTTGTTCGTGATAGTTTGAATCATGGCATAGCTATAGCTATAGCTAGTTCTGATGCATTGACCGAGGTATGAAAGAGATTACTTAATTAGAATTGTTATTTTAATAGTTTGTATTGAAAATTTTAATGATATTCATGTATGTATTTTAAATATTATTTTGATCATTGTTGTAGGGACTCATTACTCCAAATCATCAGCGTGCCCCTTCGGTAGATGTACATAGCGACTATTTGTTAGCGGTAAGAGAATACTCTATTTTATGTCATCCTATAATTAAATTCCTATGTATATTAGTTATTGATGTTTATACTTGTTATTTTATCAGCTCGAGCTGCAGAAGAGTCTAGACAGGAGGACTAGTGAGCGCACTCGGAAGAGTACTGCATCTCCATCGACGCAATGATCAAAGATAGCCCGAGATTTGTTTTCTTCCCCTTCTAGGAAATTACTAGATTAGGGATAATCATTGTATGCCAATATGGCATTACTGGACATATTTTTTTGTATATTGTATAAGTGACATGTTCTATATCCATTTGGCTTTCACGATGCCAATTAAACTTTATTGGACATATATATTTTTATTTATGCTCTACGAATATATCATGTGAACTGATGTAGACTACTTTATGTTTATGTGGATGTCTTATGCTTTGTAAATTGCTTATGTCTTATATTTATGTTTGCACTTGTATCTATGTATATTGTTACTAAATGATTCATACTTAATGAGAATATGCCTGTTTCATTTCATAAACCTAGCCTCATAATTTTCATTCCAACACCTTAAATAAATGATAATAGTTCATATAAGATAAAAAAAATATCAATCCTACCCAATTTTAGTCCTATTGGAGCATTTTGACCACCTGGACCTATTTAGGGCACTACGAGAACGTTAAGGGATGCACCAGTACATTGTGGTCCCGAATGTTTGAATGAGTTTTGAAGTATAAAAAGGTTATTCCTGGAATTTACACGTCAAATTGGAGGTGTTAGTGGAGATGGTTCGATATCAACATGAACAGGTTTCAAGATATGCAATGTGTCAACTTTCAATTGCGCAACATTGCAAGTTTTTGCATCAACCAAGATTAGGTCGGCAAATGAAAACGGAAGTGAATCTTCAAAATTTGAGATAGGTTATTATAGGCCTCTGTGACATGGTGTTGTAGCACTTGACATCTTGTTGATACCCCTTGGGAGCTCTGAGAAATGAACTCTTGAATATTGGTAATTTTGTTGCCTAGTGCACCTTGAGGGACACTTGGCTCCATAGCAGTCAAAAATGTTTGAGCCTCTTTGCCTCCATGAAAGGGTTGTTCCTAGAATTCACCCAAAATTTTGGAGATGTTGGCAGAGATGGTTCGATGCTATGATGAGCAGTTTTCAAGATATGCAATGTGTCAGCATTCAACTGCGCAACATTGCAAGTTTTGGCATCAACCGAGATTGGGTCAGAAAATTAAAATGGAATAAAATATCCAAAAACTAAGATAGGTTATCGTAGGAATCCATGACACAGTCCTGTATCACCTAATGGATTGTTGATACCCCTCGGGAGCTCTGAGAAACGGACTCCTAAATACCGGCAACTTGGTTGACTGGTGTACCTTGAGGGACACTTGGCTCCATAGCGGTCAAAAATGTCCAAGCCTCTTTGCCTTGATTACAAGGTCATTCCTAACATTCACCTAGCATTTCAGAGCTATTGGTGGAGACGATTTGATGCCATGATGAGAGATTTTCAAGATATGCAATGTGCCAACTTTCAACTGTGCAACATTGTAAATTTTGGCATCAACCGAGATTGGGTCGACAAATGAAAATGGAAGCGAATCTCCAAAATATGAGATAGGTTATCAGAGGCCTCCATGATATGGTCATGTAGCACTTGATGGCTTGTTGATACCCCTTGGGAGCTCCGAGAAATGGACTCCTAAATATCGATAATTTTTTTGCCTGGTGCACCTTGAGGGACACTTGGCTCCATAGCAGTCGGAAATGTTTGAGCCTTTTTGCCTCTGTGAAAAGGCCATTCCTAGAATTCAACCTACATTCTGAAGATGTTGGAAAAGACAGTTCGATGCCATGACGAGCGATTTTCAAGATATACAATGTGTCAGCTTTCAACTGTGCAACATTGCAAGTTTTGGCATCAACCGAGATTGGGTCAGAAAATAAAAACATAAGAGAATATCCAATATATGAGATAGGTTATCATAGGCCTCTGTGAGATGGTCTTGTAGCACCTGATGGATCATTGATACCCCTCGGGAGCTCCGAGAAATGGACTCCTGAATATCGACAATTTTGTTGCCTGGTACACCTTGAGGGACACTTGGCTCCATAGCGGTCGACAACGTTTGAGCCTCTTTGCCTTCATGACAAGGAGATTCCTAGAATTCACCTGGCATTCCAGAGCTGTTGGCAAAGACGGTTTGATGCCACGACGAGTGGTTTTCAAGATATGCAATGTGTCAACTTTCAACTGTGCAACATTGCAAGTTTTGGCATCAACTGAGATTGGGTTGGCAAATGAAAACAGAAGCGAATATCCAAAATCTGAGATAGGTTATTGTAGGCCTTCATGACATGATCCTATATCACTTGAAGGATCGTCAATACCCCTCAAGAACTCCAAGAAATGGACTCCTGAATATTGACAATTTTGTTACCTCGTGCACCTTGAGGGACAGTTGGCTCCATAGCGGTCGACAATGTTCAAGCCTCTTTGCCTCTGTGAAAAGCTTGTTCCTAGCATTCACCCGACATTATGGAGCTGTTGGAAGAGATGGTTTGATCCCATGATGAGTGGTTTTCAAGATATGCAATGTGTCAGCTTTCAACTACGCAACATTGCAAGTTTTGGCATCAACCGAGATTGGGTCCACAAATGAAAATGGAAGTGAATCTCCAAAATAAGAGATAGGTTATTGCAGGCCTCCATGAAACGGTCTTGTACCACTTGAAAGATCATTGATACCCCTCAGGAACTCTGAGAAAAGGACTCCTAAATATCGATAATTTTTTTGCCTGTGCACCTTGAGGGACACTTGACTCCATAGCAGTTGCGCAATGTTCTAGCCTCTTCGCCTTCGTGACAGGGTCGTTCCTAGCATTTAATCTAGCATTATGGAGTTGTTGGTGGAGATGGTTTTATGCCACGACATGCACATTTTAAGATTTTTAAATGATTTAAATGTGTGGTTCGATAGTTTAAATGATTTTTTTATAAATACATATATACAAAGAATGTGCTAGCATGAAACATGACAATAAGCTTAACATATATTTCTAGAATTCATAGGGTAAACATATTTTTTAAAATTAATAATGAAAAATATGTTTACAACTCAGCTCATTAGGAGCACCAAGAGGAAAGAGCTGAGAAGAGAAAACCTCTAGTATTGCCCCAAAAAATAGAAGAGAAAATTTGTTATTAAAAGATTACAAACTTCTCGTTATACTTACGGGGTAATGCATGAGCAATTTATAGTCCACCCAATGTGGATTCAAGGGAATTAATTCCTTTACAAATATATATATATTATATGCAAATGCAATCAACTAGATTTGACATTACAAAATTTTGGATTCACTTTTAGTCCAACGAACCAGTCGGATCTTCCCTACCCTTTATTGTCTCAAGTATTATCTTGTGGTCTGACTTGCAAACCTTCCAAAGAGTTTTATTGTGTGGTTTTCCTCCATATTTGGTAAAATGGACATTTGATGCAACAACAAGGTTGGAATAATGAAGAATCTTCATGTGTGTCTCCCAATCCTCGAACAACACAACCTAGGGTTCTTCATACAATACCATCTAAGCCATGTACCAGTTACAACCACTACTCCTGAAGGGTATTCTAATCCTTCATCATCTGTAACCGAGTGATCCAATTTCTTTTTGGCCTCAACACAATGACACAAATAATAATCTGCCCCTTTGTCATTGTTTTCAGGTGCAATAACAATAAAAACATGGTCTCCAATGATACAAGCATAACAAGGAGATTAATTTAATGAATAATTGTAATAAAGTACTAAATTTGAGACTATTTATGAGTTGACAATTTACTTGGTTGCACTAGATCAAACAAACGGTCAAATTCAATGGATGATTCCATTTGTGTCAGTTACAATGTTGTTGGGGGATGATAGGAGTCAAGTGGGCTCAAAATTTGTGTAGAACATTCATCGACCCATTCCTTTGACTCACACCCATCCCAATCTTCATCTGCGCATGATGAACAAAATCATGCCATATGTTGTGTGTGGATGATACATGAACTTGCATTAGAGCTTCTAAAAGAGTGTAGCTCACTTGATCCTGTTAATATACAAAAATCCTCGTATGGTGCAATGTTAGTTTCATCCATCAACCAAAAAAATCTACAAACCGTAGACTCACCTTCATTACTTGGACCCATTATAGCGTAACACCACTAGACAATACATCTTGCATCTGACAATGTTGCTTGTACTTTGTACTTTAATTCTTTGCATGCTAAGGCCCTTTTTATACATGTACTTGCACCATTGTGCTCTCCCTTTCCATGACCGGCCTCTGTAAAATTACACATATATTGAATACCAGTGTTCGTATGCATCCCTCTAAACCAATAAAACATCCGATAATTCTTGAATTGCGATGCACAATTGTTTGACCATATGATGTGTCGATGATATGATATGCTCCTATTACTCAAATCACCATAAAATAGATGAAAGCAACTGTGTACAAACTCTGTAGAATGTGAACGATCATCGCTGATGTAAAAATGATACTCCCTCAATGCTTCCTGTTCTCCTCTATACTGTTAGGTGAATGCATAAATTCTATATGAACAAATATAACAACTTGTTGAGAGCTATAATACTTTGCTTGCACCTTATTTTGTGGTTGTAGAGTGTAGTTCTCTGTGAAGTCGACAACTAAAACAATGGTATCAAGTCAGAATGCGTCCTTGCACAACTTGAATTGCATATCCAACCATCGAGTTCTATGTGAATGCCTTGCATACTCATACACAATCTTGTAAAAAAAATACTCATGAGCTGATAAACTGGAATCTGTTCAATTACTAAACCACATCTTTTAGCCTCCTTTCCATCTTTTAGAGCATATGCAACTGTCTTATATTTTCCAAAATCCACTTTTTCATTCCCAATTGCATGTGTACTCTCCATATGTTAACAAATTGGCAAATGTTGAAAACCACCACAATCTATGCATGTACCATTCAAGCATGCGAGCTTGTAAAATTGTTGACCATCCGCTCTTTCACATAAAATTGTAGTAATTAATTCCCTTAAATATGTAGGTGGGTCATTTATGTTACAATCCTGCAAAACATTGTTAGAATGCAAATCTACACATATATGCTTATAAACATCAAAATGGTTAGAAAATTCAATATGTACCCTAAAACAACAAGTTGTGCGTGTGTGATTTATCTTCACATAAAAAGGTTTAGCCATTTCAAAATATCTTTGACTAATTTTAAATTGAGGATACGTATGTATAAATTTTGCAAAGAATTATGTCTGAGTTGAATGCAAAAAATGTTTCGGATGTGGAATGTGGATTCGAATACCAATCCTCCTTCTTACAGAATCTCCTTGATTGGGAAATACTCATGTGTTATTCTTCCAAAAGTTTTCAATGATGAATTTTAAAGCTTCAACAATTGATTTATCCTTCTGGGGTAGTCTACCAGAAAATGCCCATAACTCATTGTTATTTGGATCTTCCACTCTTTGACGCCTTCCCACAACTCTCATTAGATACTTTCTACTTATTTTCAATGCTTTTCTTGTCTTTCTAATGAGTCGAGATTTCTTCATTTGAGTGCTTACTATTGTTTATGTAAGTACACATCGTGTGACATTACTATCTTTTGTGCGTGGTGTAGAACCCACACTCTCATATGTAGTCATTAGATTATTTACAATAGATTTTTCACTTGACTCATCCTTTGTTCTTAGCCCAAGAATCTTCATGATGAGCCTACATTTTAGATTTCTCATCATTTGAACAAATACTTGACATCTTCATGTCATATTTAAATTCTAAAAAAATAATCTCCAAATACGGATAGCATATCTTTGACAAGTATGCTTGGGAATCTTGTTAGGAATTTGTTGCAAAATGTTAGTATCAATATCATCAAATATTTTGTCTTTCTGTAAATTATTCTAGGAGGTGTTTTCAACTATTGAGTGGCCTCAACATTATGAACATCAACAACATTATGTATCAATTGTGTACCTTCAACCGAAGTTGACGTTCCTTCAAATTGAGATGTGAAAGATGGATCCTCACCAACTTGAGATGTTAATGGTGTGCCTTCAACATGAAATTATGTTGTCCCTACACCTTCAGATATAGATAATGGTGTGTCTTCAACATAACACGATGTTGTGCATACACCTCTGGATGTAGATAATCGTGTTCCTTGAACATGATACAATGGTGTGCCTTCAAGATGATACAAGGGTGTGTCTCCAATATTGGATGGTGGTGTCTCTTCAACTTGGGAACTCATAGATGATGTGCCCACATCTTCATAACTCAATTTTCTTGTTGCATGCAAGTTTCTCATCCATTGCCTTTTTGTTTCCAATTCCAATTCTCTCTTACTTTCTATTAATGTTCCATGTTCCTCATCCAAAGGGAAATCTTCTTCTATGGTATGCAATTTTTTGTGTTCACAAAGTTGTCTCATTTTTTCCCTTTTCTTCTCTTTGTCTCTTTCATGTTCTTCTGGTGTTAGAGTCTTTGCTTGTTTACTTGGCATGATGATGATTTCTAGATATGAATTCATTAAAATTTTGAAATTATTATATTAATCTATTACAAGAAGTAAAACTTGATAATATCAATCTAAATTATATTAACTCAAAATATAATAGAAATCTTTTACAATATGTTAAATTATTTCATCAACAAATCCATATCATAGCAATGCATGTACAAAAAGACTCTTTATTCATAATTCACATGTAAAAAATAAAAAACTTACCTCAATGGATCAATTTTGGTGAAGATTGATTGACTTTCGTTCTTTGATGTTGACTTCTAAACAAAAATGTGTTGAAAATTGATAGAATATACTTCTTTGTGATTTTCAACACCATGAAAAGTGAATATTTCTTGAGTAGACTATAAAAAATAGAAAGCAATAGTTAAAATTGGGCCTCTTTCATGAGTTTCTTACTTTTATTACCATTTTTTGTGTTCTTACATAGGGCGCACGCCCTATGTTAGACACACAAAATGAGAGAGAGAGAGAGAGAGAGAGAGAGAGAGAGAGAGAGAGAGAGAGAGAGAGAGAGAGAGAGAGAGAAAAAAA
>MU216777.1:0-15004 GCA_018584345.1 Thuja plicata | reverse complement strand
TATATATTGGATTTTGTAAAGGAAAAAAAAGCCATATATTCTGATCTAAAAACTTAACAACAATGTTAGAGGTGAAAATTTGTGTCAAAATAATTTTGAGCTATGAAAGCTCAAGATGCATGATTTGTTAGTGCAACAAGGATTGCACAAGGCATTGGTTGGAAAGTTAAAGAAACCTACCAATATGATTGGTGAGAAGTAAGAAGATTTGGATATGAGAGCTCTTAGCATAATTAGGTCGTGTTTGGTAGATGAGGTTATTTTCAATATTGTTAGAGAAGAAACAATAATAGGCTTATTGAGCAGAATGAAGATGCAGTTGTATAGTTGGTGAATGAAGGTATAAAAATTGCTTATTATTTAAATGTTTCTATTTCTCTTATTTGTCAATTAGGTAGTGTGGGTATCAAAATCAAAGATGAAGACGAGGTAGTTACACTGTTGTGTTCATTTATTGAATCCTAGAGTCACTTAGTCACTTCTATTAGCTTTAGCACAATTGCCACCATTGAATTTGGTTATGTTGTGGGAGCTTTGTTGTCTGAATAGGTGGGAAGGAAGTCTAATATAAAAACCTCCACACCGGCAATAGTGATGGCTAGAGGTTAATACATAGAAACGAGGAGAGTACAAAAGGTACATCTAGATATAAGTCAAAAGGCAAAAAGGTAAAACAAAAATGTTGGTGGTGCAATAAATTAGGCCATCTCAAGAGATATTATTGGAAGACAAAAGAAGAGAATGATCACTCCAAAAAAGAAGGAAAACTAATTGAGACAAGTTTAGGTATGGTCGGTGAAGCATTATTGTTTTGTAATATCTTACAATATAAAGAGGAATAGTTATTAGATTTTGGTGCTTCTAATAGTTATTAAATTTTGGTGCTTCTAATCATGTCTCCAAATAGGAGTTGGTTTTCTACAACATGAACTATCTAGTAAATCAGTCACCATTAGCTGCGTTAGATTGTAATCTATACACAAACAGGTATGAACATGTCATACTTGTGATTATTTAAATTTGAGTTTTTTTGTTGTGATGCATATGCTCTTATTTCTAATAAGGATCAACGTTCTAAATTGGACCCTCAATCTAAGAAATAAATTTTCGTTGGTTATAGTGATGGATTTAAGGGATATAGATAGTGGAATCCTACTACCCAAAAAATCATTATTAGCAGAGATGTAGCATTTGATGATTTTTTTTAATAAACCAGACAATGTAGAAGTTGATTGAAACATGAACAGGTACCAAAATATCAACAATATTATATGGAAAGTCATCCATCTACGGAAAATAGGGAGAAAGAATAAGCTTCTAAAGATGAAGATGTTGATGAAAAAAATGGAATAATAGAATAACATGAGATGCTGATTTAATTGGTAAAACCTTGACAAAACATCAAGGAAACATCCACACGGAAAACTTTCCCCGTCTGCAACTTTGCTGCCCAAAAATCTTTTTTGAACTTCTGTCATGGCGGAAATTGCTGGGGGGGAACCTCCCCCCCAACCTGGGGACCCTACACCCGACCTGATCTCTGATTCCGGGAAAGGTACTTCGGATTCCCTGCCACATCCTGTTCACTAGGCTGATTGGAAAGGTGTGTTGGTTGGGACCCAGGTGGAATCCGACTGCACCCTAACGCTTGTTATCCTAACAGAGGAAGGTACAAAGATCACTCTCCTTGACTCTATTGTCGAAAAGAACATGGCGGAGCTTAACCTGGCTCTAGTTGGACGCTTCTTCAACTTCTGCCCCTCCATCAACATCGTTCGCAAATGGGTGGGAAACCAATGGAAACTGAAGGGGAGTGCGGTGGTGTTAGCCATGCCTGGAGGTCTCTTTCTCTTTCGCTTTACAGCTGCTGAGGACCTGTCTTTCGTCCTCTCTGGATCTTGGCTCTATGGGAAACATCTCCTCATCCTGGCCAAATGGAAACCGGGCTTTGACCCTTTTGCGGACCTCAGCTGGATGGCGTCTGTCTGGGTCCGTCTCCCAGGTTTTGCTCTCGAGTTTTGGGACGAGCAAGTTTTTAGATGGTTGGCAACTCATTCGAGCACTACATTTTGGCGAATCTTGTAACCCTCTCTAAATCCCATCTGGTTTTTGCCCGTTTCTGTGTGAATGTGTCTATTAATAAGACTCTTCCTAACTTTGTCATCCTTAATTCTAAGCTGGGTAAATGGACACAAGATATTGTCTATGAGAATGCTACCCTCTTTTGTGAATGCTGCAACTCGAAGGGCCACACAAGGAAGGATTGCAAGGCCCCCAAGAGGCCTGAACCTAAGGTAAAGCAAGCTGTTCTGGTGATGAAAGCTTCAGAGATTCCCTCTGGATCACTCCCCCCACCCCTGACAGGGGACGCTCCCAACGAAAAAGGGGTTGTTGAGACTACGACTCAGGGCTGTGATCCCATGTCTGGGTTGGCAGAGGACGTGTCGGTTCTAGAAGAGGGGGAAATACCCGCGGGTATTGTGCAGGAGAAAACCACAGTTGTGGAGATCAAGCAATGCAGTGTCGCTGCTCATGCAGCCCCCATGCAGGTGGTGAGTCTAGAGAACCCACTTAGTTCCAGCCCAGGCTTGGCTTTGGTCCAGACAAAACTCAATGTCTGTGCAATGACAAACTCCACTTCCAAAGGCCTTCCATGACCCCTTGTGGTGGAAGTTGTTCTCAATCCTTTGACCTCGGGGTCCCCGGTGGCCCTGGGATGCTCCAGACCCTTGGGAACCCCGATGACTGGTGACCTGGAATGGCAGACCCAAAATAAGAAGACCCGGCAAAAGAGAGTGGATGTGGGAGTAGATACCAAACTGGGACGACTAATAGATAGAGCTAGAAGACAGAGGAGCACAATAAAGGAGATTGCTGCAGGAAGACAACAAACCCTAGACCTCAACCAAAAAGGTAAGAAATGATTGTCCTATCATGGAACATTAGGGGACTCAATAATCCCCAGAAACAACTTGCTGTTAAACAGTACATTTTTTATTATAAAATTGACATTTTGTTAATTCAAGAAGTTAAAATGTCTAAAGATAATTTTGATGCATTAGCAGGAAGACTTTGGCCTGGGGCAATGTCTAAAGATAATTTTGATGCGTTAGCGGGAAGACTTTGGCCTGGGGCCAATTTTTGCTACTCTGAGGCTCAAGGAGCTTTGGGAGGTATTTCCACCCTCTAGAACCCTTCCAAGGTCAGGGGTGATGCTCACAGTTTTTCCTACAACCACCTGGCTGTAGCCTTCACTTCCCCGCTGGAGACTAGGCTCTGTTTTAACATTTATGCCCCAAATTCCCGGCAGGGAAGAAAGGGGGTTTGGGATGAGCTAAAGATATCCATCTCCAATCTTCAAGATTCCAAGATCATGGTTGCAGGAGACTTCAACTCTCCTCTGTTTCCCTCCTTCAACTCTCCCCTGTTTCCCTCTTAGAAGTGTGGGGGTATTGTGGACTATTCTGACAGCATGGGGGATCTGGCCAACTTCGTGGGTGAATGTGGTATTTATGATGTCGAGCTAGGGGCAACCCCTTCACTTGGACTAACAACAAGAAAGGTAACCACCTAATTCAGGTCCATTTGGATAGGGTCTTACTTTCTTCCACCTGGGACCTGGGAGCTACCTCTTCCCTGGCTGCCCTCCCCAGAATGACATCGGACCACAACCCCCTTCTCAAATGGGTGGATTTTCGATACTAGTACCCAGCTCCCTTCAGATATGAGATTATGTGGGCCTCCCACCCTGGATTCCGTGACAAGGTTCAATATTGGTGGTCCACTCTGGTCAAAGGTTCGGCTATGTTTAGGGTCACTACCAAGCTTGACATTATCAGAGAGGAGGTTAAAGGTTGGAGCAAACACAACTTTGGTGACATTTTCCATTCTAAAAAGACGCTAAATGAGAAACTTGATTCTCTCCAAGGGAAAATGGCAGGGGGTGACCTTTCGGAGGATTTACATTTGGAGGAAGAAAATACCAGGAAAAGATGGAAAGATACTCTGGCCAATGAGGAGGTCTTCTGGAAACAAAGATCCAGGGTCCAGTGGCTGAAGGAGGGGGATCGCAACACTGCTTTCTTTCTTCAATCGGCCTGTAAGCGTAAAAAAAGAAACTCCATCACTAAACTCCAAAACACTGGGGGAGTGGAGATTTTAGACCCTATCCAACTTGGAGGGCTGGCCACTGATTACTTCTCCAGAGCTTTCACCAATTCTTCCCCTGGGGACCCGGTTTCTCTCCAAGAATATCTCATTGCGCAGCTTCCCATGGACATCACGGTTGAGGATAATGACATGCTCTTGTCGAGGGTCACTGATGAGGAGGTTCATAAGGCAGTCTTCTCCATGGGAGCCTACAAAGCCCCTGGTCCGGATGGTTTCCCCCCGCTTTCTTCTAAGGGTTTTGGGATATTGTTAGTAATGATGTCATTCATGCTACTCGGGATTTCATTAGATGCAAAAAACTCTTAAAGCAACTCAACGACACTTTTATTGTTTTGGTCCCCAAGTGCGTGGAGCCAAAAGTCATGGAGGACTTCAGACCCATAAGTCTGTGCAATACTTTGTATAAAGTCTTTTCCAAAATTATGGTAAACTGAATCAAACCCCTGCTAGACAAAATCATCAGCCCCAATTAGAAAGAATTTGTCCCTAGCCAACAAATTATGGATGCTGCCATCACCACCCATGAAATCATCCACTCCATTGATCATAGCAGAGTTGCTGGGATGGCCCTCAAGTTGGATGTCTCTAAAGCTTACGAAAAATTCCATTGGACTTTTCTCTACAAAGTCTTGGCTTCTTTCGGCTTCTCGGAACAATTCAGACCTTATTAAGTGTTGTTTGGATACTGTGAGGTTCTCTGTGTTATTCAATGGTAAACTTGGAGCCAAATTTTACCCTGGTAAAGGGCTCCGCCAAGGAGACCCCCTGTCCCCCTACCTCTTCATCCTCCTTACCGAAGTTCTTGGCCGGAATATGATGGAGATGGCCCGCACCAGAGAAATTGTGGGGATTAAGCCGGCCACCACTCTGCAACCTGCTATCCTGCAGCAGTTTGTCGATGAAACCTTCTTTGTGGCCTCCTCGGTTAGAGAAGTTGCTAAGTGGAAGCAGCCGTTGAACAATTATGCGAAAGCCTCAGGCCAGCATATCAACTATCACAAAAGCCGTATGTTCTTCTTCAACACTGAAGAATTGGTCCAAAAAAAGATAACAAAGATTTTGGGTTGCCAGGCTCACAAACTCCCTGCCACTTATATTGACCTCCCATTGACAGTCAAAGATGTGAAGAACGATTTCTGGAATTCTATCCTTGAAAGAACCCAAAAGAAACTAGCGGGCTGGAAAGGTAAACTCCTTAGCAATGCTGGTAAGCTTCAACTCCTTGCTTCTTCCTTCCAGGGAATTCCAGTCTATTTTTTGTCTCTTTTTAAAATCTCTGGCTTCATGGCTGACAAGTTGGAAAAGATCCAATGCACCTTTCTCTGGTCAGGATCGGAGGAAAAGAAACGCCTCCCACTGGTCTCCTGGGATACTGTGTCTCCCCAAAACCTTCGGGGGCTTGGGGTTAAGTAAAACTCACAATTTCAATAGAGCCCTGCTTTCTAAGGTTGCTTGGACTATGATACAGGGAAATGCTGATTGGTGCAGAATCATGGAGGCCAAGTATCTGGATGGGGGCCATTTCTGTAAACTCTTTATGGTGCAGGGCCACCCAAGGGGGTCTAAAATCTAGAACACGATTCTCAAATGCAGGAGTATTATAGAAAAAGGAGCCATCTAGTCGTTGGGTAATGGACAAGATATCAGATTCTGGGATGACCCCTGGCTACCTGATTCCATTCTTGGGAACTCCCGTTTCTCTCAGTTAAAGAATGTCATGTCCCTTGCTGTTGGTTCTCAGGTTTCCAACTTCATCTCCAATGGCAAGTGGATTGACCTCCTCCCGCACCTCCAGTTCAGACCGGACCTAACCACCCTTGCTACTAATCTCAGGGACCTGCTGCTTTTGGCCGCATCCCTTTGATTGACAGACCTGATAGATTTCTTTGGAGACACACTCAACATGGCAGATTCTCTGTCAAATTGGCTTATGGTCTGCTTATCAATGACTGTGCTGATGTTTCTTTCTGGAAGAAGGTCTGGCAGCCTCAATTAATCCCCAAAGTCAACTTTTTCTTGTGGACTACCCTCCATGGGAAAATTCTCACGCTCGACAACCTTGCTAAATGTGGGTTTAGCCTTGCCAACTGTTGCTGCCTTTGCAAGAAAGATGTGGAAAGTTCTAACCATATCATGCTCCACTACGAATTTGTTGATGAGGTTTGGTAGGAGATTCTCTCAAGACTCAACCTCCCGTGGGTGCCTAACTACAACATCCAGGACACTCTCCTTGAATGACAATCGCCTTCTCAACACCCGCTGATCAAACTTCTCTAGAACCAAATCCCCCCGATTTTTTGTTGGGTCATCTGGAAGGAACGCAACAACAGGATTTTCAGAGAGACTGAACTCAATCCTAAGGAGGGCTTCTATGCTGGCTTTAAACTTATACAGGATAACCTGCTGGTGGGAAGCTGGAAAAGCCCTTCTTTCCCTCCCACTAATTTTTATTGGAAGATTGCCAAGGCCTGGGGCCTCGGCAAGGGGTTTGACAGATTTGACAGCTCTAAACTTAGAGCCAGAAAGGCTACTATTTTGGCCCCCCCCCCAAGACAACTGGTACAAACTCAATTTTGATGGGGCTGCCCAGGATGGAAAACAGGCGGGAGGGGGAATTATAAGAGATCAATGGGGGCAACTGGTTGCCGCTTATGCTGGCCCCCTCGTTGACCACTCGGTTAATCAGGTTGAGGCTATGACACTCCTATGGGGATTAAATTTCGCCCTGAACTGCGGTTGCACCAGGATCAAAATTGAGAGGGACTCCAAGGTTATTATTGAGGCTACTGGTGGTTACTCCTTGGCTAGATGGCGGGTTGACCCTATTCTGTCGGATATCCAGGGGCTGATGCTTCGCTTTGTTCAGTCCACCATAAAGCACATTTACAGGGAAGGGAATTCAATCGCCGATTCTATGGCGGTCGTGGGATTGCAGACGGGTGGCTTACGCTGCTAATTAGCTACCAAAAATTACTCAATACATGCTTGGGCAGGAAATGAGCGGAAGTAACAACAACAATCGTGATGTTTGAAAATCAAAGTTAGATTTGGGCGCTAAAAGGCGGACCCCAGAGCAATATCCATTTGCGCTTGCCTGGTTTTCGCATTTGGAAAGGCCACGTGGCCGCGGATTGTTAGATTTATTTTTGGCAGAGGAGGTGGATTGCTTGCGTCACTCCCTTCATAAAGTGTCATTATGTCCTTTTATGCCATCAGAGATTTAGGGTGATTATTAAAAGATATGACGGAGATTGTTTTGATTGTAATTATGGGTTACAACGCCGCTCACACGTGCTAACCTCAGTGGTGGCCGTAGCAGAGATTTTCATTCCTAAAGACAATTATTTTAGCAGGTTTCGTATGCAAAAAGACAAATGCTTAAAGGCCGGTTATTACCTCATTTTCCCCACTTCACACAACGGCTTAGCTTTCTTTTCTTGCTCTGGTTTTTTATGGTTTTCTGCTGAGAAGGGTTTCAACTCTCACTGGGTCTGGAAGTCTTGGGAGAAGACTGCTCTAAACTATTTTGCAAATATGGGAGGGGACCGCCATAGGATTGAACTTGATAGAATCGAGGAAGAATTCACCTCTGACCCAATGGTGATGTATTTCTGTAAAGAAGGTGGGATTCTGCCCTTCATGAAATGTTTGGCCGGGCATGATGAGGTGAGCTCTTGCCAGTTCGTCAAAAGCTGGAGCGAGAGAAGAGTTACTATTAATGGAATCACCTTTGAGATTAACGAGGAGGTGATTGGTAAAGCCACGAGCATGGCAACCGTGGGCAGAAAGTGGAGGGAAACCACCAAAACCCAGGCCAAAATAGAGTTCGACCAGTTCTTCACAAATGATGATAAACCTGTGTCTAAGAATGGGGGTTATAGCACGGCCGATCTTCCTAAATTCTGGCCAAGGATGTGCAAGCTCGTGATGAAATATTTCACCTTGGAGGGCAGGTTTGGTACGTTCTACAACTATCACCTTCCCTTTCTTAATCATCTTAGGCATAAACTGTTAATTTCCATGTGCCTTTTTACCTTTTGCATTCTTTAGAGAATACGGTGGCGGCTGTAAATGAGGCCATTTCCCTGGGCAAAAAACCCATTTGCCTACATCAGGGGCTTATATTTAGGATCTACCACTTCCACCGGGCTCTCTGCCCTCCGCCCATTGTGGAAATCACCCAAGTTGCCCAACATAATTTATCCCCATCTGTCTCACTAAACCAAGGCATTCCCTCGCCTTCAGACTCCATTGGTGGTTCTACCCCTACGGCTAGCCCTAATTCCTCTGGTATCCGCCCGACCTCTACTCCCCGTACTGGCAGCAAGCATGATCTGACCTTGGAGGACTCTCCCCAGCCAGCTAAAAAGGGAAAAAAGATCTATATTAACCTGGACTGCCCCCTAAATGTTGACCCTCAACCCACCAGTACCTGCCGGTCTTCTCAGCTTGCAAAAGAAAAAGGGAAATGGGATATGAAGGAGCTCTTTGATAAAGAGGATGTTTCGGTTGAGTCCCCTAGCAGGGAGGACAATCAGACTAATACAGATTAGGAAGAGGGTAAAATTGATAAACAGGACAATGTGGCCGATGTGGGTAAGGACATTTCTAGCCCAGATAACAGGACAGAGGACCCTAAGTTTGTTGTGGGCTCTAGCCTAGTGGGAAAAATTAAGTTCCATATGGTTAATCTAGAGAATTCGGTGGCCAAACTGAATGGGGACTTGACTAACACCAACAGGAGGTTGGCGGATGTTAGTAAATTCGCTCTTAAAGTCATGCACGCCTCCTCCACAACCCTCTGCCTACAGAATGAACAAGCCTCGGCTGGGAAGGAGTCGGTGGATGGAAACAGAGAACTCTTCAAGTTCCTCAATGAAGAGTGGGCGGACCTGCTGCTGTCGAAGCGCTTATGAGATGGGAAGGGATCCAGCTGAAGATGAAGTATGGGTTGGGGTGCTGTCACACTGCGGACCCAAAGCCCTATATTTTGGCCAATCGTTGTAAGTTTTGTTTTAAGATTAAGACTTTACTTATGTTAAATAGCCCTGCGTGGCTTCGTATTTCTTTTTGGCAGTCTAACTCTGATACTGTTTATTTTTGGAACACTTACTGCTACTGGTTTAGCTTTTTTGTTGTGGTTTTTGATAGAGGTAGATAGTATACTTGTTTATCTCCTGTTGACGGTGCTGATTTAACATGCTGTTAAGTCTGTTCTGTTAGCTTTTCTGTACCTCAGGTCAGCACCCTCTTGCTGCTGCTAATATCAAAAACATCCACACGAAAAGATATCAATATTCTTATTGCTTACGAAAAACAATTTGCAATCCTTACAATTGTTGCAATCATAATTGCTCTTGCAATTTGCAATTCACATTCTCCCAATTTATGATTTACAATTTACTATTACCCCCAATTTTGCCTTCACTAGCAACAAAGATATATACTAGAAAATATTCTAAATGCAACTGCTATCAACATAGAAAAAAACAGTTTTATTTCTTTTTTCAACATAGAAAGAACCAACTTAATTTCTTTGAAAAAATTAGCAATTTCCTTTCAAAGATAAAAGCTCCTTCCTTTCTAAAAATGTGATATGATATGCTTTATTTTTTTCTTGTTTAGCTTTATTACTATATTGTTGTCACAATCCAACACATGCATCAAAATTGTGCATCGCTCTATACTTATCCGGGCAATCACCTATGTAGTCACCAGAGTTGACGAGTTGCAGCCCACCAGCCCAATTCCTTCATTGTTTTGCATGCTGAGTAAGCCTAGAAGAGCCCGATGCGGGCTGAGGAAGAGATTTGAAATGGTTTCAGCACAAGGTTGGCTTATTTTGAGCGTCGACCCGCAGCTTCTATGAGTAGTAAAATGATCCCTTCTATGAAAGCTATCACCAGGGCGCTCTAAAAAGAGATGACGTAGCTTTTTATACATGCAGGCGAAACATGTAAGTGAATATCGCATAGTGGCAAGTGGCAGATTGAAGGGTGGGCATTCAAGTAGCATGCAGTGTTCAGACAATGCAGGTAGATAGAAAATTCGTGACATTTTTGTTTTAACTTTTTTTTTATAAAACTTAGATTTTCTAGCCAACAGTGAACTTTGGGGAGTAACAATTTCAATCACTTCATCCACCCCAAAATTAGAAAAAATAAAGATTCCATCCCCTTGAGGGAACACTGGAAGAAAAGACATACTCGAGTTCAACCACGTTAATAAAGTTTAAGGTCAATAGAGAATTAAAAGATCAAGGTTCTTAGCATATAGATTTTACAAGATGAAGATTAAGCATGACTTCCAAAACAATTATTTCTAATAATCAAGTTTTCTCAGGCATTATACGTAGTGAATTTTAGAGCTTATTTCTTGCATTGCACAACGTATATCCATGTACATATACAATTAGGTATTTATGTAAATTATTTATGATAAGTTTAAGAAATATTTCTCTCTTATAAGTAATTGGAATATAGAGTTTTTTGATCAAAATTTTGAAAATTGTTGAAAGTGACTTGATACAACTTTAAATATGATGATTCATTAATTAAATCATGCATGAATGGGAAATATATTAACGAAGGATTGCATGGAGCTTGTAACATGCTTGAAGGGGGCTTTGCATTTTCATAGCCACTCAATATACTATATATTTAAAAATAGTATAGCTATATTGGATATGTTGGAATGAAATCCGATGGACTCTTTTCCCTCCAATTGTTGTGGTTGTTCAGCTTCTTTCCTTGGATATGAAGTGCTTAATTGGAGATGTATTCATGTTACTACTGTTGTATATTGTTATGTACTTGAACAAGAAATTAATAAGAGATTTACATGCTTCTAAAGTGGATGTAGCCATCTTGGTGAACCATTATAAAATCGCGTTCGCTCTCTTGTTTATTTTTCTTATTCTCTGTTTGTGTTTGTGTTTTTTGTTCGTGTCCTTCAAACTTACAATTGGTATCAGAGCTATGCAGAGTTTCCAGTTGGGAATTTGGTGATTGAATTTTGAGCTATGGAGGAAGCAAAGATAGAGAAGTTCTCCAAACAAAATTTCAGTTTTTGGAAGGTGCAGATAGAGTATATGCTGATAAAGCAAGATCTCTCACTCGCGCTGGAAGGGAAAGTGAAGAAGCTGAATTATATGAAGGATGAAGATTGGGAAAGCATGGAAAAAAAGGCAAGGGAAACAATATTTCTTTCATTGTCCATTAACATTCTTTTCAATGACACAGCCGAGAAGACAACAAAAGAGTTATGGGATAAACTTGCAGCCATGTATGAAATGGCATTAGCTACGAACAAAGTATTCATCATGAAAAAGTTATATAAACTAAAGATGAAGGAAGGAGGGATTATGGAAAATCACCTCAACAAATTTAATACCCTTATTAACCAAGCAATTTTGGTGGGTATGACTCAAGATGATGAGAACAAAGCTGTCCTATTATTCTGCTCTTTACCAAGAAGCTAGGATGGAGTTGTGACAACAATTATCACTTCGTTGGCCGGTAAAAATAAATTGGTTTTTGATGATGTTGCAGCTACTCTTCTCAGTGAAGACATGAGAAGAAAGAATCAAGACCTCTCATCTGGTGGGTATGACTCAAGATGATGAGAACAAAGCTGTCCTATTATTCTGCTCTTTACCAAGAAGCTAGGATGGAGTTGTGACAACAATTATCACTTCGGTGTCCGGTAAAAATAAATTGGTTTTTGATGATGTTGCAGCTACTCTTCTCAGTGAAGACATGAGAAGAAAGAATCAAGACCTCTCATCTGGTGACGCCTTAATCAGGGTAATCACTCACAATGGGGGAAGAATTCATGATAGAGGTAAAAACAATAATAGAAGGAGATCCATATCTGCTACAAGGTTGAAGTCCAGGGGTAGAAATGGTGCTTGCTGGTTTTGTGGTAAGGCTGGTCACACAAAAAAAATGTCGGTCTTACAAGAAGGCATAGAGCAGGTGCGGGACAGCGAAGCCAATACAACTTATGAAAAAGATGATAGTGTTCTAATCCTTTCAACAACCAACACCACTTAAAATTCATGGGTGCTTGACTCTGGAGTCTCTTTCCATGTGACATCATGTACATAGGTCTTCAAAAATTATCAAGAAGGTCAATTTGGAAGAGTGTTTCTAGGTGACAATAAAGCATGTGAGATAATTGGGATAGGTGATTTTATTTTATGGTTGGAAGGTGGAAGAAAATGACTTTTAAAAGATGTCTACCACATCCCTAAACTCAAGAGGGATTTAATTTGTAACCAAACTCTACACTCAAGGCTGCAATGTTTTCTTTACTTTGAATACTTGGAAAGTAACAAAGGGGGCTTCAACACAAAGCCGGCTAAAATGGGGATAACCAGAGAGATCATAAACCCCAATCTTCTGGTGGAAGATGGCGGAAGCATTAAGCTAGACGAGCTCATTGACCCCTCTCTGGTTGTGCTCAATGATAGCACAAGGGAATTTGATATGGACCTGTCAAATAACTCAAGAAACAGCATGTTCGACAACTACAGGACTATCAAGTGGCTCTATCACGAGGTGGAAGACCTCAAAAACAAGGTAAAAGGCACTAACATGGGAAACAAGAACAATGAAACGGAGGAAGTCAGCAACCTGTGCACCCGCGTCCAAAAGTTGGAGGAAAGCATGACAAGGGTTGAAACAACCCTTAAGAAAATAGCCAATCAAAGCTAAAACACTCTCAAAAAGACCAGAGAACAAACTAATGCACAGATTGGTAAGCTGGAGGAGAAACTGGTTGGGAAAGACACTGTTAGTAAGGATACCGAAATAGGGCAGAACATTGAGCAGGGGCCTGAAAAGCGAACCCGAGCCAAGACAAAGAACACCAAAGACAAGGATCTGGAGACGGTGATCCAGGACATAAAAAATTCAGCTGCCAGTATGGAGTTGAAGGAGGTCGAGGCGGCCGAAATCATGGTGGACTTATCCTGAGGTTCCCTAGCTTTACTTGTTGATCCTGTTTTTTTCTGCTTTTTAGAAGTCTAGCTTTCTTTTTGTTCTGGCCTTTCATGGCCTGTCCTAACTTTGAACTCGCTCTTTTTTGATGCCTTTACTGTTTTATTGATATTCTCTGTTTCGGGTTTCAGGAACCTTGTAAAACCTGTTTTACTTAATCAAAAACAAAGGGGGCCTTGGTGGTAGAAAAAGGAAATAGAGTTGGAAATTTGAATGTTAGAATCATTATGAAGTGGGATTTGTTATGATAGTTCGGGAAAACAGTATAGAGCTTTGGCATAAAAGGCCTGGTCACATGAGAAAAAATGAACTTGAAGTTATGCTCAAAAGAGAACAATTACTGGGTCTAAAATCAGTTAATTTAAATTTTAGCCAACATTGCCTCTATGGTAAACAAAAGCGGGTTAGCTTCTTGAAGACCGGTCATGAGAAGAAGAGCACACCTTTGGAGCGGGTTTATTTGGACGTCTTCAGACCTTCTGAGGTAACCTCTATTGGAGGTGCTCTTGTAATAAATTAGTTTGGGCATAAACTCAAGTGCTTGCAAATGGATAATGGAGGAGAGTTTTTTCCCCTTGGAATTTGATAGTTTTTGTGCCGATAATGGCATTCACAGGAGTAAAATTGACCCCTTTTCTCTTCAAGAGGATGATGCACCTGAGAGACTCAATTGGACAATTCTTGAGAAAGCTCGGTGTATGCTCTCTAATGTCGGCTTGGGCAAAGAATTTTGGGCGGAAGCCTGTAGCACACCAGTGTATTTGACTAATCAAAGTCCTTCATCTCGATTGAATTTTGGTAGTTTGGAGGAGGAATGGCTGGGAAAAAGAATTTCATGTGAAATCCTTTGCACAGATTCCTAAAGAAAAAAATGACCAAGTTGGACCCCAAATCACTGAAGTGCATTCTTTTGAATTATGATTTTCGACTTTGGAGTCCAATTGCTAAAACAATCATTCGGAGCCGAGATGTTGTCTTTCATGAGAAGACATTTCCAGTTGTTCACACACAACTAGTAGAGACCAAGGAATATGTTCCTTTGTCAGCGTTGAAAGATAGTCACTCATAGGGGTCATCTAGGGGCAATTCACTGACAGCGCTTCCTGCAACTCCTTTTTTCCCACTTCTATTTTAGTCCCTACCCCTGTTTCATCTCCTTCTTCCATGTCTTCTGGCAATATTAATCTCTCTAATTCCTTGCAGACTACTCCAACGGTTTCACAAGAGGTGGTGTGTGACTCATCAGACAATACGCATACGTATGTTGTGGACCAGCATACTATGCCAAAAGGAGCCACAAGTTTGGCCTCTACAGACAAATCTTTTATTGGTTTTCCTTATGGGTCTCACAATGTGGATCACACTATAGCAACTCACGGTTTTCGAGAGGAACATGGCAATCAACACCTTGCTAATTGTTTAAATTTGCACTCCCCTACCACAGACCATGGTGGTTGTCATCGTTTACAAGGCCGTTTGATTGGTCTCCAGACCCGTGGTGATTTGGGACCCACGGACAGGAGATCATTTGTTTAGCATGTTTGAAAAAATATATATAACTACCAGTTGCACCTAATAGAGGTGCAATGATTACATCGATAGAAGTTATACCTTGTTCTTTGAAGTCTACTTCATCTTGTGTTTTTTTTCCTTCTTCTCCTACTTCTTCATTGTAGTTGTTGACAATTTGTTTACTTTGTTTAAAGTTGAAACAAATATTGTAACTAATGTTTCACTCTTTTTTTGTAAGTAGCTGATCCTGGTTCTGGTTTGGATCCAGATCTGGATTTAGGGATTCGGCAAAATAGTTTTTGGGCCGGATCCAAATCCCG
>MU216776.1:33993-51286 GCA_018584345.1 Thuja plicata | reverse complement strand
GAGAGAGAGAGAGAGAGAGAGTCTTTAAACATGAAATGCATGAATGGGTCCCAACAAAAAAAGGCTTGATTGGTTACACATTTATAATGAATGACTCAAAGTAGAGAAAAGAGAGAAAAAAAAAGTGGGATAAAACTCCTCTCCAAAAGTGAAAGATGCACTACATGAAAGAAACATGAAAAGTAGTCTATTTACTTTTCCTTGAGACTCATTCTATAGTGCTATATCATCCTCACCATCCACCACATGGTTATGACATGTAACAATAGTTGGACACCTTATTTTTTCTAAGCCTCCAAAAAAAGATCTAGGAGTAGCACTCCTTAACATCCATTCTTGAGCCCAAAAATACTCCTTAGCTTTGTCAGGAACTATTTCCATGCATGCAGCTTCATCATCCTTTCCTTGATCTTCATCTACAAAGCCTCTGCCATCAAATTTATTAGAGGAACCCCAAATGGTAGCCATTTCTAGATCAACAAAAGAGACTTTTGTAAGGCAATAGCCACTGTGAAATCTGAGGGAGGACATAGCCTACCATCACAGGAAAACTAGATAAAATTGTTTCATTTCCCTAATTGCCTCATCCTCATTGTCCTTGTCAATTGTGGTAGCCTTATCACCACCTCCACTCCTAGAGCTAGCGCCTCCTCTCCTTATAGTTATATTTGCCACTTTTTCTAAAGATTTCATTATAGAGATTTTGGTTAGTTTGTTGTTTCTTATGCTAAAAAAATTAAATTTCAATGCCCTATTTTTGCACCTTCTTTTTCTCTAGGTGCTTGGAAGTTGCAAGAGTGGATTGGTGTTCAGATTTTCAATTTTTTGGAGGAGTTACAAATCCTTGTCTGCAACTTGCAAGAGGTGTGGTTTGGAAGTTTCCAACACCTAGAAGTAGGAGAGTAAAATAAAGAAAATTACATGTTTCCTATAGCTTGTTGCAGATTGTAGAGATTTTTGGTTTGTTCCGATTAATAAAAGTTGCTAGTTTTCCTGGAAGAATTTTGATATTTGTTTGTTTTAGTTTTATTAAAGTGTTGGAAGTTGTTTGCAATAGCTTTTAAAATGGTTAATTGTTGTTCTACAAATGTAGCAATTGACACCCATTGAGTATTTTTCAATTGTTGATTTGCACCAGATGGTATTTGAGTGGGTTTGATGGTGGAATGTGTGTGAAGATAAGAGTTACAGATTTGAGAGTTTTCCTCCAACAAGGATAAATTTGGGTAGAAGGTGTGATAAAGTCATGCTTGAAAAATGGGTAGAGGGGTATTTGCGATAACATATTCTAGAGTCATTGTGCTATGTCCCCTCCTTAAGACAAACATATTCACAAGTTTTTCTATTAGCTCATACGGTCGCCCATGACCTAGCCTTGCAAGGGGGCCCAATTTTTGTGGCGCACTTGTGTGCTACCTTCTCTATACTGGACCTATTCAAATTAATATTTTGTGGTGCCATTATAAACTGGTCAACTAGCTTGTTTTGTTTACCTTGGACATCATATATGTATCATTTTTTAGAGAGCTTATTGATCATCGATCAACTTTTGAATTTAATTGTCTTTGAAATTCCTTATTGGAATTCATTAGGAAATTGTATTTTTAGAGGTCAAAGATTATGGAGATCACAGGAAGAAGTGTTGGAGGAAGAAATGTTGAAGAGGACTATCATGGATTTACTCTTGAGCTGGTAAAACAACAAAGGAGAAATGAAAGTCGTCGGAAGCATGTCGCAGTTAATATTAAAGGCACCACACTCCATAGTATAAATCACCGCTGCTAATAGATAAGGAAGTGGAGAACGTCAATATTTTGCAGGTAGTGCATTTTAATTGAAGTGTATAAGCTGTATTTCTATTTTCCTTTGTAGACTCTGAAATATCATGTTGTGCTTATTAGGGCAGTTCTATTTACTATCCTTTTCATGAAAAGTGAGAAAATCTGGTGTGTTTTTGGTGTTGTGCATCTCCCCTACTTTTTTTCCCCTATTTTTCCCGGTTCTTGCCCATTTTACCTAAGTAGATTATTGGAGGTGAGAAAATTTGTTTGTCTAAATGTAAAGGGAATGTTGTTGAGATACCCCTCAAGAAATCAATGTTTTCTTTTTGTAAAGTGATTGATAGTATTTGAGAGGCTCTTGAAAAAAGGCTAATCACAAATAGTGTGCAATCATGAAGTTGAAGAATGCATTGTACCTAATTTAAGGGGTGCATTATCGGTTGTACCCGACACCCCTAATAACTTTTAGTTACTTATTAATGAACCATGTATCCAAAAAGGAGTCCTATAGAACTGGCGAGTACAGGGGCTGGGCACCCATGTGTCTTGGTAGATGGATTTCTTTTCATATGTACTCAATAATCACTTTTCATGCAGGTGCAAATCAAAAAAATCCTAAAGTGATGGTGGTTTCCCCGTAATGATGATTTGTGGTCATTAGAACCACTTTGGTTCATGGTCATCCTTAAACCACTTTCTTATTTAGTGTGTGAAGTTTGTGGGGTAAAAGCACAATAATCTGTCACCCTTTTACAAAGGAAAAGTTTAACAACACCAAAACTGTAAAACTTCAAGGGCATAAAAGTCACATTTTTGTTGAAAATTTGAAGATGATGTAAACCAAAGAAATGTGTGAAATAGGATGAATTATATGCCTATAATTTTTTTCAAAAAAATTGAACCAAAATTAATACATGTTTTTTGAAATTTTTACGTCGATTTTTCATTTCCTAAAAAATACTGTAAATCAAGGAGTTTGCTTCCCGCCAAATCATTATAAGTAAAACATTGGTTTTTCCTCCAATTTCATAATATGTTTTAGATGACATGTATAGCTAGTGCAAAAAAAAAAAGTGTTTTCCATATATAGTTTTCCCGTTATAAGTTTTCAAAGTTGAACTTACCTGAAATCAACAACTTTTGTCTCCCGCCACTTTTCCCCTATCAAAACAATACCAAAAACCAAATAAATTACATATTATTGAAGAGGACTCTCTTGTCTAGTTTTTTCTATTATTTTAAACATTTTTTTAATTGATTTATCATTTTTTTTATTTTTCGAATCAACGACTGCTTGACTGTTAAAATACCTAATTTCAATATTATTTAATTAAAATACACTGTCTAATTAAAATACTATAAAATCTATATGAGGATATTCTTGACTCTAATCTCTACAAAAGGGTATTTTTGTATTTTAAAAAAAAATAACATTAAAAAGACTAGGAGTTATTGAAATGTCACTTTTTCAGAAATAATTTTATTTCTATGGTAATTGGACTCAAAGTGGTATAAAACATACATTTAATAGACATTTCCAATTGGAAAAGTTAAAGAACTTATCTATCTTAGCTAGAATGAATCTTTCTAGACTATATGTTTGACCAATATTAATTTTTAGATAAAAATACTAAAATTCAGCTGTGCTGATAAGTTAGCCTAAAAGGTGACAGATTATTGTGCTTTTACCCTGTGGTGAGTCAAAACCACTTCAGTGAAAAGTTTGTGGTGACTAAAAAAGTACTTCAAACTTGCACATTGGTTAGGGGTAATCCGTGAAAACCCAATAGTGATTGGAGAAACAATGTGAAGAATTGTAAATGGGTACCTAACAAGGCTCTAAGCCAGGGCCCATCATTTCTAGCTTATAGGGGGATATCTAGAACAGTGTGATAATTAATTTATGGGGGGATGTTGGAAATAAATTACCTACCAACACCTACCGCACAGTAAAGTGGGAAACTTCTAGCACCGTCCAAACACTGTCCATAGAGACTCTACACAATTCCAGAATGTTTTCAAATTTCTAGAGCATTCTCAGAACTCTATAAGTAGAGGCATTATGTAAGAATTTTGGTATTAGATCTTTATCTGATCATAGCCATTAATAGAGGATCCTCCATCTCTGTTTCTCCTTTGTGTTTCTCTCTACTTGGTTTTTTTAACATGGTATCAGAGCTGCTAATAGATAAGGAAGTGAAGAATGTCAATATTTTGCAGGTTGTGCATTTTAATTGAAGCGTATAAGTTGTATTTCTCTTTTCCTTGGTAGACTATCAAATATCATGCTATGCTTATTTGGGCAGTTCCATTTACTATCTTTTTCATGAAAAGTGAGAAAATTTGGGGTGTGTTTGGTGTTGTGCATCTCCCCTACTTTTTTTCCCCTTTTTTTCCCTGCTCCTACCCATTTTACCTAAGTAGATTGTTGGAGGTGAGAAAATTTATTTATCTAAAGGTGAAGGGAATGTTGTTGAGATACCCCTCAAGAAATCAATATTTTCATTTTTTAAAGTGATTGATAGTATTTGAGAGGCTCTTGAAAAAATGCTAATCTCAAATAGTGTGCAATCATGAAGTTGAAGAATGCATTGTACCTGATTTAAGGATTGCATTATTAGTTGTACCCGTCACCCCTAACAAACTTCTAGTTACTTTTTGATAAACCATGTATCTTAAAAGGAGTCCTATAGAACTGGCGAGTATAGCACCTGGGCACCCATGTATCTCAATAGATGGATTTCTTTTCATATGGACTCAATAATCACTTTTCATGCAGGTGCAAATCAAAAAAATCCCAAAGTGATGATTGGTTTCCCTATAATGATGATTTGTGGTCATTAGAACCACTTTGTTTCATGGTCATCCTTAAACCACTTTCTTATTTAGTGTGTGAGGTTTGTGGTGAGTTAAAACCACTTTAGTGCAAAGTTTTTGGTGACTAAATAGGTACTTCAAACTTGCACATTGGTTAAGGGTAATCCATGAAATCCCAACAGTGATTGGGGAAACAATGTGAAGAATTGTAAATGGGTACCTAACAAGGCTCTAAGAAAGGACCCATCATTTCTAGCTTATGGGGGGATATCTAAAATAGTTTGATAATTAATTTATGGGTGGATGTTGGAAATAAATTAATTATACTCTATCAGAACCTACCAGCACCTACCACACAGTAAAGCTGGAAACTTCCAACACCTTCCTTGAACACTGTCCATAGAGACTTTGCACAATTCAAGAATGTTCTCAAACTTCTGGAGCTTTCTCAGACCTCTATAAGTAGAGGAATTATGTAAGCATTTTGGTATCAGATCTTTATCTAATCATAGCCATTAATAGAGGATCCTCCATCTCTATTTCTCCTATGTGTTTCTCTCTACTCTATTTTTTTTAACACTTTTGATCAGTCCCTATCTAAATTCTAGTCAAGTGTTGGAAATTTTGATTTGAGTCATGAAAGGAAGGTTTGAAAATGAAATAATCTGAGCAATATGTAAGGAGGTTGTTTAACACTTAATGGAATAAGGAAGCAAATTTGATGCAAGCCCAAGTATTGTCAAAATTCTAGTCAATGTCTTGGGCAAAATCTGAAGTACAAATCAAAATTGACTTGTCTAAAATTGAAATTTGAGGGCTTGAAACACATGAAATATGGGCAAGGAATGAACTAATTATAACAGTTAGAAAAAATCTAAAATGTTCAAACCCAACTCTTATGTGATTTCCTAAAATCCACTCCAAACATCATGTACGTTTGCTAAACTCCATGTCAATTTCTAACCTTAAATACAGGTCAATGTGCCCAATTGATGTGCAAAATCCACTCCTAAGTACCAAAAAAATATCCCAACTAGCTTGAGATTTCCAAAACATCCCTTGCATTATGCCCAATGAGCATGTGATTTTCTCTTAAGAGACATACACTTGCGCCCAACTTTATACATTTTTTGCCCAAAGAAACATGGTAAAGTGCCCAATTATGGTGTGATTTCTTAAAGTACATGTGATTGTTCCCAACAAAGGGGTGATTTCTTCTCCAAAATATTTTTTAAAGCATTCAACATGAGGCCAAATCCCAATTTGACAAGGCATTGGACCGAACTAATGATCAAACCCTACCAAGCTTCTTGTGCCCAATGACATTGCAATTTTTGTACTAGCCTTTGTGTGAGCCCAAGAAGCCTCTTATTTTTGTGCTACATGTAGAGGAGAGCTCATCCCGTATCATACTCTATCTAGAGACCAATGTGACCCTCATCTCTGCTAGCATATTTAAGCTTGAGCTCAAATGCGTGATGTTTTCCTCTTAGTATTGCGAGGGTTTGAAATTACTATGAAATTAGTGAGAAATATATTAAGTTAATAGATTTCAGAAAACAAAAATTGTAAATACTAAGGGGATTTTATTTTGTCTAATAAGGTCGCCCAACTTTGTTAAGGATGGTAAAGTATTTAGAGAATGAAATTTAATTCGATTTGGGATTATTTGATTTTTTAAGGGGTTGACTTTATAGCCGTGGTGTATGGGTAGCATTAAAGATGTCGGCAAATAAAATTGTTTTGTTCAAGAGTAGTTTCTATAAAGTGGTGCTTTACTATGGAATATTATAATTTTGTTCACATTCTCCATTCTACAAACTTAGTGCAATTATTTCCTTTGTTTTGCAAGGTAAAGTATAAATTGACTCTAGAAGATAAGGTAAAATGAAGGTGTATAGAGGAGATGCAACATCAACATGAAGCCTCAAGAGCAAGGGAATTTTCAATTGAAATGTTGACTCGTCAAGCTAGCCAAGGATGACATGCAAACCTTGAGCATCATCAAACTACAAGTTGTTCATTAAGAAAACAATGCACTTCTGAGTTGAAGATCAAGTCAGGGCACAAATCCAAGATCTAGTTCAAGAAATCAAAACAAAATTCAAAGAGAAAGTTCAACATGGAAAGTGAGAAAGTGAAAGATTAAATAAATCATTAGAAACTTGAATTTCATTTGGAAATCCAAGTTCAATTAAAAGGTTCAACCTCATGGACACTTATATGATCACTTCTACAAGAGCAAGATCAAGGCGAGATTGTAGTACAAGCAAGTTCAAGAGCATGTTAATGGGAATATTTTCAAAGCCAAGAGGATGGAGAAAGTTCATGAAGATGAAGCAATTTAGGAATATGGGCGATTTCCATCAATCCAAGGCTGAAAATTGTTGAGTATCAAGAGATATTAATGAAGTGTACAAGATAAGCATGTTGAGGTGGCACCCACTTATCTTTGATCAATCAAAAGACTCCAATTTCACATATCCAAGAGCATCTAATCATATTATTAAAAATATATATGTGGAGTCCACTTAATGTCTTCACCTAACATATTTTCTTATTGGTCCATAAAGCAATGTAATTTTCTCATTGGCTTAAAAAGTGGTTCTTTTATGTAGTTGGATAAGCATTTAATATTTGTAGTTATTAGTTACATTAGGGTTATGTTATCTTCATCTTGGCCCTTGATTTTGAATTGATCTTGGTCATTCATTGTAATTGAGCTCCCTATTAAATGTTTTCTCTTCTAATTTGTAAAATGAGATTTGAAGACATTGTTGCTATAATGCTACCAAAAGTATTCCTTTTTCATTGTTGTTATCATGGTGAATGTATGTGAAGTTTTGAAGTAATGCATTGTTTCTACATTTTCTCACTTAGATTAGGATTTTAATTTATGTTGAATAGAAGTAGAAGTAGATGAATGGAAGATATTATTGTTAGTTAATTATGGTGAGACTAATGTCCATACCTTTTGATGTTTGTTGATTGCAAGTATCAGTGTAAGGTTAGTCATGGCCTTATATCAAATGTTTCACTTCAATTGGAAATGTTCATTTGGATTGTGTCATCGTTGGGTATTTTAATGAGTGTTGACAATATGAAAACCATCCTTAGAAGAAAGCACCCTTCTTTGCATAGTTGATTTGGCAAAGCAAGAACTAGTTAGAGTCTCACCTCACCATCAATAGTCTCTTACATTGTAGATTTATCTTAGATTCCTAAATCCTTGTCCCATTTTTCATTTGTTTCATTAGAAGTAATTGAAGAGTCTATATTTCAAAAATCATTCATCATTTGCAAAGTTGATATCTATTTAATGAACAATATAAGTGCCCAAGTGATTACCAAAAAATCACATTTATACAATTGAGTTAGGTCCCCATTTAGAAGGAACGTTGAGGTTGTCTTAGTTGATCACACAATTATATACATTGTTTAGCATCTAAGCTTCCTTATTCAAGAGAGGATTTGATATTTGGTTTTTCATCCTAGAATGCTAAGTGTTTCATCCTACATGTTGAAGTGGTCACAAAACTCGCATAAATAGAATTGGTGCTAGGAGGGCTTGAACGAATTTATTCAATTCAAAGGATGTAGGGGATTACAAGAAATGTCCCTTCCATTGGCTCATCCAAAGTAGGAATAAAAGAATCTAAAGTCCCATCAATGGGAGGGATCTCACCCAAGGATTGAGATTTGAGGGATCTCTCTATTAAAGATCAGATATATCAACAAGTATGAGATTTCAAGTTACATTTGAGATTTGAGAGATCTCTTTTATGTTGTAAAAATTAAAAATAAAAGAGTGAAAAACTTGAAAATCCTAAAATAAAATCAGAAAAATCCCAACAAAAAAAAGGCTTGATTGGGTACACATTTATAATGAATGACTCAAATTAGAGAAAAGAGAAAAAAAAAGTGGGATAAAACTCCTCTCCAAAAGTGAAAGATGGACTACATGAAAGAAACATGAAAACTAGAAGGAATCACTAAGAATCCTCCAAGAAAATGTACCAAAAGAATAGGAACATGAAAATTATGATCCCCAAATCATAAAGTTACTATAGACAACTACCAAATGATAGTTTATATAGTGCTCAATGAAGAACCTCCTCTAAAAATGATGAGATCGCAATCAAGAAGATAATAATTTTCATGAGTGGACCTGACGACACTACTTGAACAATGAACAAATGGAAAATAAAGTTGAAACATCTATTAGTCAAAGATTTATATGGAACATGAATCTACACAAGTCCCCAATGAAACTACTCAACATTGGAAGAGAAAAATGCTAGTAAAAAATATAAGTGTCAATACTCTCAAGAACTAATCAAATGAGGATAAGTTGCCTCCATAAAAATAGAATGCAAGAGTTTCTACATGGTAAAAGCTCCATCTCACTGAAATACAACCATTACATCTAACTAGTACATAGGAATAAATACTGAATATGTAGCTCACTCAAAAGAAAAACTAAGAAGCATTAACAACAATAGTAGAACCTTCCCCCCAAATGATGACAAGAGAGAGGCATGAAATGTCAACTCGAACTGTGTGTGACTAAGTAGTGCATGGAGGAGAATCTAAATGTGCACAAGAACGTACTTGCACCTAAAAAAAGGGATATGAATTCAATGCACACACATGAGGAAAAAATCTATAGGATTTGATGTTGTCATGGAGGGACACTCACCAAATAAAGCTGTGATGGATAAATAAAAGGCACTACACACCCCCCTATGGAACTTTATAATGTAATGCATGTACAAAATTAAGGCACTTGATATTAATATGCAAGATCCAAAAAAAAACATACATAATAGTGGCATGTTATCTTTGTGCATCTACAAACATAGAAGTGCAAGTAAAAGATGTTCAAAATTCCTAAATAGGGTAAAGTGTTGGAAATACATGTAGAACAACTTGAGTGAAGTCATCCAATGCAAACAGATCCATTTCATGAGCTAAAATGTCCAAGTAATTGAGTAGAGTAAAAAAAAATTGAAAAAATGTGCCTAGTACACAAAATGGAAAAATGATTGTAGATTTGGATAGAGAACTCAGAGCTTTCCAAAAATTGTGAAAGTCAAAACTGAAGCTTTTTTTCTCAAGTTATTTCCCTAGAAGCGCAAAAAAGAAGGTTAAATTCAACAGACTATAGTAGTCACCAAGAGTAGAATATGATAACACAAACATCATGAGTAGACTAGTTCCAAAAACTAGCTTTTTGATGAAATATGGTTTGCCCAATTTTGAGTTTGTATGACCAATTTTCTTAGCAAAAATCTACAAATAGGTTATTAGCACTTATAGGGGTCAAACTGGTCAAAGAGTTTCACAACTACTAACATGGCAGGTGTTGATGTTAGCAATGATATGGCAAGATTATTTTCTAATTTGGTAGAATATTTTGCAAGATTTCTTGAAGATTCTCCAACCAAATTTAGAGGGTTGCTAAATATAATGAGGGTGTTAAATTTAGCAAAATTGCTAAATTTGAGGGGCTCTTAAACACAAAAGATTCATTCACATTTTGTAGCACATAAGAATATCCTATAAATGAACAATTTATGTTTCCCCAAAACATGCATACCCTTGTAATTTGCATAAATATTGCCCCCTTTTACTTTTTTTTGTAAAAGCACTTTAACGCTCAATTTATTTACCAACGTATGCACATAAGAATCCCTAATTTTTTTTGAAATCAAAAGGGAGCCATGAAAAATTGGACCTACAAATTTTCTTCCCATTATTGCATCATTGTACAATCATACAAATATGTACAATTGTATGGAAATTTGTGCCCTTTATTCAACCCTCAAAAAATAGTCAAACTTGGTCTTTAGCTTAGATTTTGACAATTTGATAGGCAATCTAGAGGATTTTGGACCTTCAAATCGTGATGGTTACCTCTACTTCACTCCAAAGTGCCCAAAAGTTTTGTTAACCCTTAAATTTTACCTCTTTTTGTGTGTCCTCAACCAAATAACCCTAAAATTTCAATTGTTTAGATTTGAAAAAACAAAAATCAATCTTAGGGTTTTAGCATGCTACAAACTCATCGGCAATATTTTTTGAGCCCGATGAGCAAAATAAAATACCCAAATCCAAATTCGACACTAAAAGGCAAATTTAGAGACCCTGCAACACTTTTGTGAAAAGAAACCCTCAAAAATTGAGAAGAGGTTTGTTAAATCCATGCTCTGATGCCATGTTGAAATTATGGTGTCTCAATACCATGTTGAAATTATGGAGTCATCTTGAAATTTGCAAAACAAGAACCTGTAGGATCAAATAAAAAAGCAAGAACACCTTCCACATGGAGAGTATCAAGAAAATAATTGTTACATTTGTCAAGATGCAAATAAACAAAATATTGCAAGAGTAATGATTGTAGGGTGAATTGAAATGAGTTCAATGTAATTTTTTAAGAGAAACATGTCTCTAAAAATAGAGAAATTTTTTGAAAATCAAAGATATGCAAACTAAAGGTGCATGGTAGCTAAACTAGAGCTGAAAAAATTGAAGCTCAACTAGACAAAACTAAACTAAATTAGGCTCAACTAAAGATCAACTAATTATACTTAATCTAGGCATGCATGTACAAATATGTGTTCAAATAGCATGATAATGTTCTTTAACATGTGCACACTTAATTTATGTAAAAATACCAAATGTGCCTAATGCAACATAAATGCATGCTATAACAAGTGTGTGTATAAGCATTGTAACCAAATAGGGGCTACATTAGGGACCATATAATATGCTCTCTTTCAGAATAGTGTGTGAACTATTGGATCTAGCCTAACACATTTCATTATGGTTAATTCATGTGGTCAACTTGTGGACATATTACTTCTATTCTTCGCTGACATATTAATATAATTGTAAGGCATATATACGATTTTAGGATATGTCCAAGAATGTTGGAGGGCTATGGATATGTACATGAATATAATTACTCGACATGTGTTGATTGAAGAGTAGTTAGCTGTAGCAATGTGAGTTGCATTCCAATCATTGTAAGGGTTTATTAGAATATAATTGTTGGGTGGGTGTAAGAAGTTGGGTGTCAATTTCACGATATTCTTCGAGCAAAAAAAATTTCCACTAGAAATGGGCATCCATTTTTAAGAAATGGGTGTCTTTTTACCCTTGAACACCTAACCCATAAAATTAAAATGAGCACATGTTTATGAAATGAGCGCCCATTTAGGATCAGGCTACCGAGAAAAATGGGTGCCTGATTTTTACAAATCGGGTGCCCATTTTGAAAACATATTTTTTTATCATATTTCCAAGTCATTTTTACTACTTGGAAAATGGGTGGACGATTTTTGGATGCACGAATGTCTGATTTTAGCTTCAACACAGACCCCCCTCAACCATTGTTTTCCTCATTCTAGGTACGTACCTTTGTTTTTTTACATTTTTATTATTTTTGTTTTAAAAAATATTATTTATTGTTATTTTTTAATTGTTAGACAGTAATTTAAATTTTTAAAGTTCCAAATTTATTTCTTTTAATTGTGTAAAAATTTAATTTTATGTTTAAAATAGTTATTTTTAGTTTTAATTTACTTCGTAAAGTATTGTAGAAAATATGAAAAAATAAGTTAAAACTTAAAACCCTAGGTAGAAAACAAAAATAAATACGTAAACCCGGACACAACTCAAACCTTTTTAATGTATGAAAATTTTAAAAACTACCAAAAAATATTTAACCCTAGACAGAAAATGAACAATAAACCCTAGACAAAAAATGAAGAATAAACCCTAGATAGAAAATGAAGAATAAACCTCTCTCTCTCTCTCTCTCTCTCTCTCTCTCTCTCTCTCTCTAAGAGCACTTAGTAGGACCTATTATGAAATAAATCCCCTTAAGATGACCTTTTATGACATAAGGCCCCTTACTATGACCTATTATGACATTATACAACTTACTAAGGCTTATATATTATGACATTATAACCCCTAAGAGGACCTATAATTCAACATAATTCCCCTTAATAGGACCTAGTTAGATGTTTAGATGTATTTAATTTATGTTTAGATGTTTAAATATTTTAGGTGTTTAGATGTATTTAATTTATGTTCTATATGTTTCCAATGCTATGTTTATATGGAAATGGAAGATTATTAAAATGTAAAGGGTAAATTTAATGTGTGTTGTAGGAATAGTGGAGAAGGTAAGATTGTCCTCTTAATCCCAAATTTCATAAAGGGAAGATCCAAATTGATTAGCCCCAAAGAAAGGATCAATGCATAAATAAATCAACCTATTAAGAATAGAGATAAAGAGAGAAACCCTAACTTCTATTTTATAGAAGAGAGTGTGTAATAGATTTAGGAAGATTGAAACGTTAATTGAAATGAATTGAAGATAAGTACTAACTTCAAAATACTACAGATCTGAAGAATGTTGTTTTTGGGTGTCTACACTGAGTTTCTAGAAAATCTGCAATTGAATATGGAATAGAAACATAGAGACGAAGAAAATCCAAAAATCTTTTCTAAATCTGACTCAGTTCTGATTTTGACCTAAAAATGAATGTCACCTATGACCTAAAATCTCTAATTATGACCCAGAACCAAATGTTGATTCTTACCCAAAAATGAATGTCACCTTTGACCCAAAATTTCTGATTTTGACCCAGAACAGTTTGTTGATTCGGACCCAAAATGTCCAATAGAAAGTCTATTTTTGGATCCTGACAGTTTTCCGAAAAGGGTATCTGAATCTGCACTCTAATTCATTGTTCTGAACCTAGCCCTTCAAGAAAATGGTTTGTTTGTTGGGGGGGAGGGGTTTTCCTTTTTCAAACCCCAATTTTTGAATTAACCTTAAAGTATAATTGAAATTGCATAAGTAGACAAAGTGAATGAACAAATTGACCTTTCTTGTATAGAAACCCTTGTGGCAGATTCGAATCTGTGGATCCACATGTATGTATGCTCCAAATAGATGTAGAATTTAAAATTTCGGATGTAGGATGTCTTAAATCAATTGCTTAAAGATCTTCAACACCAATCTTGAATGGATCTTAGAATATGAAGAGGCTTGGAGGAATGTGGATGGAGAAATCTTCAACAAGAGGGCTCCATAGAGCTTGAATCCTTCAATAGCTACCAATGGATATCCCTGATTAATTGAGTGCTTGAAGATGCTTGAATTCTTGGATGCTTGAGATTAAATGATTTCTTCAATAGATATTTATCTTGCTTCTTAGCTTGTCCTTCACACTTAGATTTCACTTAGAGAAACTGTGAGAAGAAGGCTTCCTTATATATGAATCTAGGGCACAATCTTCTAGAGAGGTCTACATAGGAGAATTAAATTCCAATTGTACCTATATCCCTAGGAGTGGACCTATATTAAATATAATTTCAAGATTCATTGCTCAAAAGACTGAAACAACTGACCTAGAAGCAGAAATTAAACCTTTATGAAGCCCAACATCCAGAAACCCCAGAATCATGAAATCTAGACCTTGGGTCATAATCAAGGTCGATTCTGACCTAGGTCAGGGTTGAGGTCAACCTTGACCTAGGTTAAGGTCAAGGTTCACCTTGACCTAGAAAGGTTGATTTTTACCCTGAGGTCAAAAATCTCAGGTTTGTATTTTAGGATGCCAGAAACATGCCAGAGAAAAGTGGGAAATGGGGTAGAATAGGGGGAAAGCTAGATCCAAGGTAGAGACCCATTCAAGGCACTTAACATGACCCCAAATCACATACTTAGAGGGATAAAATAGTCTACAATGGAATTGCTTCCATTTTCTAACTATACATTTAGCCCCCACTTTAGCAAGAGTATGGACTCGATGCAAACTCTTGGTAAAGGAGATCATGAAGAAAAGATAATATTATTGAAATCAAAAGGGATAAAGGAATCCCCAAGCCCCTAGGGACTTAATTATTTATCAACCATAAGATCATGATAAGAGAGATATCTCTAGTTTAAAAGAAAAAGAGAGAGGGTGTGATTACCTCGCCCAATGAGAACTTATGCCCCATTGTGATCCACACAAGGAAACAGTGCAACTGGAAAGATGGATTCAAACTACGTAGTGAATGTGGCTACTCCCTAGTCAACCCATCAGGGAGATCCAGTCTTAAGGACACCTTTCGACCTTAAGGGATCAACACATTGTAAATTGAAACTAGAGGGATCAAGAGATCCTATAAGGTAAAAATCCATGCTTTAAGGATTAGTCTTTAATCCATAAAGGGAATAATCTTTAAGTTTGAAAATATTTTGAAAGTGCATGTGTGCAAAAAGTGAGTAGAGTGTATGCCCCCACGTTAAAGTCATTGCTAACACTTTAACAGGAGCAATGGATCTAACAGAAACATAAACAACTCTACTGATTATGTTTCCACTATGAGATGCCCCCAAATAAAGACAAATCAAGGGAAATACCACATAGAAATACAAAGAACACAGAAGGGATCTATCTACTGTGGGGTTAGTATGATCATAAGATAATATATATATATAGATATGATATTATTGCAAATGAATTGACATCATTCCCCAAAGAAAGTAGAACTATAATCACAATGGAGGAAAGAAAATGAAAGAGTTGCGAAGAAGAGTCTTTTCGAACCACAACATGGAGACCAAAAAGAATCAGTGCTACCATTCTACCTTGAATGTAATTTCTTATGCTTCTGTCCTGAAGGTATGTCAAATAGTAAAACATGGAATATTTATCTTTTATAAATTTTAGATATTCCTTTCCATAAGGTGAGCCCAAATAGGAATTATGCCTTTTTAGCAAATGTATAGTTCCATTCCATGTTACATACTCAAAATCACTTTGCATTGGCCTTTACACTCCTGTATTGATGATACTCACACAGACAATTCTTTCATCGCGGGCTTGCATGATACAACAATCCATCTTCTTATTCTTTATTTGGAATGATGAGCCACTTTGCAACACCTGTGTCTATTATTCCTCTTCATTTAAGAGTCTTAGTTAAGACTTAAAGTCCATGAATTTACAATTAAATTATCACATTATTAATTATCTGATCGCTACTGGTCATCTTCTCATCAATAGTGTCTTTCACCAAGTTATTTCCTTTTGTGTTTTTTACCATCATTGTACTCTCGTCCCAATGATAGACTGACTTATATGTCTGCAATCCTTAATACATGTCTGGTACCGATAATTTGATACACCTATTCTCAAGATAATAATTTATTCTCATAAACCATGTTTTCCTGATATAGTCAAAGGATGATATAAAGAGAATCGATAGGAGCCCATATTTATGATTTTTGGTCATTACTATATATAAGCATTTGTCAAAAAATTTACTCCAATCAAACTTAATTGGTAACCATAATACAATAGCCTATGTATTCCATGATGACTTTGTATACTTTTGGTTTGTAATAGCATTGATAATCACTTTGATTGTGACCAACGAGGTTATAATAGTCTACCATAATGTTCATGTCTTATGTCTCTAAGCACATATCAATATAGGAAAAATCAGATCCCACATAGAAAAAATCACCATGGTCATGGGCATAGGAATATATTGAGAAATTCTCTAAGATTGAACTTCGAGTACCAAAACAAATAAGAATTAAATACCCATTGATCACACTTAGTCCAACATTAGGTTTGAGGTGCATTGGCTCTCCATGGAATTGCATATTCTAGAAGCACTGACATATTAAGTATCATATGCATATTCACCACAACAATTATATGATGCTTCAACTTCATCCATCCCCAAGCATAACATCTCATCTCACAATCACCCTCTATCGACATGTCGTGATAAAAATCCACTTTCAAACTCTTTTCTTTAATTTGGGAGTTTGGAAAAACTGTGTGCACTGCCCATTGGTACACTCACCGCTGAGTCGGGTCCTTTCTTTATTAGCAAGAATAACTTCATTGGAAGATGAAACTATAACTATGAGTGTACTATCTTTCACAACTTCTAGTATATTGGTGAACAATGTTACTCATTGTAAACTATGTCTAATGTGTGAATGTGCATAATGTTAATCCCTTATCACTTAGCCATCAATTTGTATCATACTCATCTTTACTTTGACTTGGAGTCTTTCCATGATCGATGATGTTGGGTAAGATTTGAACCTTCAAACCAAGACATGATTCGTAACCCATCGGTAATTGTCAATTAGCAATTTTGAGTATATTTCATACTTTATGATCTGAATGTAGGTAATTGAGAAACCAGTGATAATACAACTATTAACATGATGCCAAAATTCCACCACATTGTGAAGAGGGTAATTATTTGATCTATACCCTACACCAATTTAAGGCCCCGTTTGTTTGACACCCAAAATCAGGTTTTGATGCCCAAAATCAGGTTTTGGGTTCAAATCCGCTGTTTGGTTCGTCAAAACGCAATTCTAATTTTGGACTGAAAATCTGATTTTGGCTCAAAAACGAGCGGCACCATCTTCCCACAAATAGGTGGAATTAGAATTCATCTTCTGGGTTTTGAAATCCTATGCATATAAACTGTATGCATACATTCAAATTTGAAATCTGGGAGCACACATGACATTACTGGGCACAAAAAATTTCAGAGCATTCCCATAGAAATCCAGAGCATCCCGACATATAAATTCGGAGAAAAAGCTTTGTGCAGAGAGCAATCCAGCAAACATTCAAGAGCACGGCCCATTT
>MU216776.1:8208-25343 GCA_018584345.1 Thuja plicata | reverse complement strand
TTTTCATTATACTTGTGAGGTTTCTGATCTTTTGAATCAAATGGTTTTCCATGAGATCTAGGAGAAATAGGCATATCCATCATTTATAAATAATATTATCCTACACCTTTTTGATGAATTTTTCAATACTTTTCAAAATTCTTCATCATGATTTCCATATTTTCATAATGTGTCATATTTTATTTCTTCTTTTCTGATGTAGATAATTTTTTATTCCTCTTGAATACAAGGATATTAATTTGAGGAACTAGGGTTATCTCCTTTGATTCTAGGAAAATACATTTTTCCTTGCCTTTGTTTGATGAAGATGTGTTAACTTCTAAGTTACAACTTGAGGTATTAGGGTAATCATTTGGATCTTCCTTTTCTTTCTCTTTGAGTTTCAAATCTGGACTAGGGATCTCTTCTTTTTCTTGTTTCTTAGATGAATTTGATGTAGAACCTTCACTATTATGAGAAACACATGAATCCATCACTGGTTTGACATTGTTGCAAGATTAAAATGGGTTCAAATATCCACTAACAATGATCTCTTGACCCATGTATGGAAAATTTATACATTTATAATAAGTAGAGTGTACTGCTTGTATTTTTTGTATCCACGGTCTACCCAACAAAATATTGTAAGTCATCTTAAGGTTTAGAACTTGAAAAAATATTTCCTTTTGAATAGGACCAACTCTAATTGGTAAATGACTTGTTGTTTATCAATATGTCCATCTTTTCCTTCTCTAGTACACTTCATGGATATTTATAGGCACTTGTTGACTACTTATTTGATTACTTATTTTGTGGGTACCTGCCAGAAGCTCATCCCAGTCATCCAGATGCATGGAGATGCCTCCCACAGGCATATACATGCATCTAGATGCATGGAGATGCCTCCCAGAGGTATATACATGCATCCAGATGCTTGGGATGAGCTTTCAGAAGGCATCCATAGGGAACCCAGGCACATGGGAATAACTCCATGGCAGCTTTTTGATCCATTCTGTGACTAATTGAAAATATTCATTGAACGCAATGTCATACACACTCAACATTGTGAGCATGTTGCCTAAGTTGTGGCCTGTGATTGTTATGCTCATCTTTTCTCCATTGTAATTTTTGATGATGACATTGCACCGCCGAGTCTCTTTATTTCTTGCTCATCCTCCGCCACTGCCATGAATCCCATCCAGTTGGCATGGTTGCTCCACAATTTCTCCCCCACCCGGGGCTTTTTGAAGAAATTGGGGAGATTAATGTTGGAGGTTGTGTAGAGATTAATAGATGAGATCCCCAACAAGTTGTTGCTGAAAGTACTGACAATCGAGAAAGAAATCAGATCAACAACTATTGTTGTTGGCACTTTGCAACAACAACTTGTTGGGGATCTCATCTATTTGACTCACAAGAATTGACATTTCAGATGTTGTGGGCATGGTCTCTCAATTCATGTGTGGCGCCATGGGTTGCACTAGAAAGTAGCCAAGCAATTCTCTACTACAATCAAGGTACTCAAAATTTTTGGATTCACTACACAACGAGCATTGATTTCAACTTGGTGGGCTACACAAATTCAGATTGTGTAAGTAATTCTATGGATCGCAAGTCTACTTCAAGTTATAGCTTCTCACTTGGTTCAAGACTTGTTAGCTAATTAGGCTATTCCCCTTGGACCATCCTTCACCTATAAATCATTATTTCAGACGAATTCACCTATTCAGATGTCAAACTTCTTTGATCGCCAAATAGCTCTCTTTTTTCTAGGGAACAAGGCCACACAACTGCTTACTGAGGATATGCTGCCCACGAAATCGATGACACAATGTTGCTTATGTTTGTTGCTTGTTCATGAGTTTGAGGACACCATTTTGTTTCCCTTCAATGTGTGTTTACTTGTTGTGTCTTGCGAAGATAGCTTGGGGTAAGAGATAAACTTGGGGATTTACCGCCAGCAGGAGTAAGCTGTGGACTACCGAAATAAGTTGCTATATAAATGATGTATGTAGTGGTCACAAAAGAATATCACTTCCATTTGAAAAATCCAATCAGAGTAGGTTTTATTAAAACCCTAAGATTTGGGTGTACTTAAAATTGTCTATTTTCGATGAAAGTGAAATTGATGGTATTTATTTGTTTGTGCATGCAGGACTTCTTGAAAAAGGCTTTTACAATTTCTGATTGAGGTTTGTTAAGCATTTTATTCCTAATTTTTTTTTCTTGAAGACTTTTCGAATTGTATTTTCCATTTTTTCCCAGATCCATTGAAAATTGAATATGAAGGTTTACAATGCTTATCCTATCTTCACATGTATGTTTTATTTTTGTCTTTACACCTGCTATTTGCAATTGCAACAATAGTAATCTGAAAATGAAAGTTTTGCAATTGATTTTACTTTGTGATTGATAAAATGGTTTATTTGTCTCCAAACACCTTTGTAATTACTAGATTACTTAAATTGATTAGGAAAGTCTTTCTTTGGTTATTTGGAGCTGCACACTATCACTGCTCTGTCTGGAACTGCACAGTTCTTTCTTTTTCTGAGCTGCCTACTACTTCACAACACTCCTTTCTCTTACTCTGATTTCTCTCCACAAAATCTATTTTTGTAGTTTGCTATTTTGTGAAAGAACTAATTGTTTCAATTTCATTATTCTTTGAAGGATATCCATACCTTATTCGCGAAATCCTATTTTGGCATAGATAGGGAGGATGCTGGAAAATGTGATTGGAATTGCTTGAATGTTTCTTGGCTTGTGAAAAAATTCACTTTGTGCATATCCAGCAGTCGTGACATTACATTTCTTTTAAGCATTTTTCCAAACAGTTGTCGTGTCTTATCTATTATGCTAAATAACTATATTTAGAATGTTAAAATAATGAAATCTTTCTTTGTTTCTCAATCTGATGGGAATTCAATGGAATTATTATATTCTATTAAGAATTAAATGTTCAAAAAAACTCTTAAATATTGCCATAACATAGGAAGAAATCTAGGCATGGAGATAACCCTACACATCTTGCAAGAACTAGAGAATATGACAAAAACTAAAAGTAATTTCAATAAGTGGAGCAGATGGTGGGAATGTTTTCGATGAATTTAGAGATAATAAGAGTGAGCTGAGTAACAAAGGACAGAAAAACACAAGTTTACGAGAAAACTGAAGGGTGCACATCCATAAAAAGAAAATAGTAGTGTAGTATGGTTAGATCACTAATCATAAGCTAGCAATATAAAACATGCCTAGATACAAAACTATCAAAATAGAATAAAGAATCTAATTAGATTATTATGCTTTACAAGATTGGGAAGAAAATCGTTAATGAACTTTTACTTTTAGAATTTAAATACTAACATAGGCACATGTATCCCACATTGTCATTTGCTTCTGTAGATGAATAGGTGAAATCTTTCTTATCCTCCAAGGTGGTCTCCAAAAACTTTTAGCATACATAGGAAGGATAAAGAAAAGGTCTTCTAAATACTACCTCTTGAGATGGTGGATCAGTAGTGCATTTATTCCTTAAAATTGTGAAGATGAAAGATTTACTAAAACTATTGCCTTCTTATGTTTGACCCCATATGGTGGCTAACGTGAACTGTATTTGCTGAGCTGAGCCTACACCCATTAGCAATTCTTAGGTTTGACAACAAATTTTTTCATCCACATTGAAAAGTATTGAAAGCTTTATGAGTTTCCCTTGGTTGTAATAGACAAAATATGTCCTTTGTTGACTACTTATTTGTGACCGGATATCTCAAGTAGATCATTGTGATGACATTCAAACAACTAGTAAGTATTTGTAAATTATTTGCAGATAAAGAAAAGGCCATTTTCAAATTTGTTCTTCTTTGATGCAATGACTTTGTAATATCCTTTACATAGTTAACTTTGATATTCAATGAAAGATGCTCAATTTAGAAACATGCCATTTTGTGTACAAACTCATCTCTCTGATATCAAGTTAAGTGTTTGAGAGTGGGATTCTGGAGAAAAAGTATTGTAAATTAAACTTAAAAAATTGTCCATGAGAGAAATTCAAATTGGCGAGGAGAAAATTTAACAGTACATACCGATGGCATTTTGGTTGGATCAAGGGTAAATTTTGCAATATGCTAGCTATCATACTCACTGTAAGCATGAATTGGAGTTGTGTCAGCTCAATTAATGTAACATTTAGGTTTCTTCATTTGTATATTTGGATGCTCCTATTTCAAAGTGACTAAGAACTTTGTAAATTTTTATTTTTATTTTAAATGATTAGTTGCATAGTGATTAGTAAGCCCTCTGTCTGGGTACTGAAGATTAAATATGTCTGAGTGCTTGATCTCTTTATTTCTTATTCATATCAAGGTATTAGCTAAATCACTCATTTGTATATAGGCAAATGTCTTTGGAAATGATTTTGGGTAATCTTCTCTATAGATGAATGGAAAAAGATACACAAATATATGACAGAAAGTATATAACATTGACAATCTGAATCGAAGTGTAACATTGGCAAATGTTAATGTTAGAATTAAAAAATTTCTTACTTATAGGACACATGAACATTAGATTGATGACAACATAGTTGTTGGCTTTCTTTTCTCGGGGATCACAACATTAACATATGATGAAAAAAATGCATCCTTGGAAGGTGAAAGTGTTATGAATCGTATAATCTTCAAGCTCTATTTTTCATTCTTGGGTTCTTTTTTGTTTGTCTAGATTGATCATTGATCATGGATCATCCTTTGTTCTTGAATAAAAGTTTACTGGAATCATATAAAACTGTGATCTTGATAAAGGAAAAAATTCAATAATCATGGGCAAATGCATAGGAATGGGATTGTTGATGGTCATAGTAGTCATGTCCCTCAGCTAGCTTTTTTTGCCATATATTAGGTTGGTTCATCAAGAGCCCTACTTATATTTGAGGAATTGGTTCAAATAGTTAGTTTTAATCATTTTCTAAGGTATGCCTCAAGATTACTGAAGTGGAATTTTCTTATAGAAATGTTTCCTTTGTAGGACATGCTAGAGAAAATAAGAAACATCAGATTGTAGATTGGGATTCAGTAACACTACATACCATAAAATCTCTACTAAGACAAGTGACACCTTCTCTAGATTTCCTAAAATAAATGAGCTTTGCATATTGTACTACTTCCAAATTACAGTCGTGAAACATGCATAGACATGGCCTGTGAACTATTTGATAAAATGTATCAGTAAACTGAACCATATTAGAATGACAATAATATCTGTACAACAATTTGGTGTTCATACCAATTGAAGTAACTTAATGTTGCTTAAAATAAAACTTCATTCAAGCTGTATGAAAGTCTCCCAATGTCGTGATTAAACAACTTCAAGCTAGATAGTTCTAATGTGAAGAGGAGAGATGAAAACCATCATATTTATCATGTAAATATGGGTGAAGGGCCAGAGCACCCAAATGGATATCTTGATGAGCGAAATTGTTATCTTTTTGAAATCTTTAGTTTGTCAAGTTGTGAATATTTGAAGTTGCCCTTCACCCAAATGGATATCTTGATGAGCGGAATTGTTATCTTTTCAAAATCTTCAGTTTGTCAAGTTGTGAATATTTGAAGTTACCCTTCACCCAAATGGATATCTTGATGAGCGAAATTGTTATCTTTTCAAAATCTTCAGTTTTTCAAGTTTGTGAATATTTGAAGTTGCTAATATTTGAGAACAACTCAATTTTACTGTATTGAATATCATTTATGAAAATAAAATCAAAATTGGATGTTTTTGAGTTATGGATTAAGGTCTGTACTCTATTGCTTTTTTGGAAATCTTTCTTATAGATACAATGTTATGTGAATCATGTAGAATCTTTACTATTTAGACCAGAGTTTAGATGTGTTATCCAATAATAGTGCTTCACACAAAATTGGCTAAACCCTTGCACCCGGAAGGTACAAGTGCTAGTTTGTTAGAGAGAAAGAAGCAATTTGTTATTGGTCCATCTTCTATTGAAGCTGAGTACAAAACTAAGGCTATTTGGTTTCAAAAAAAAAATTTAAAATTCAATATTGGTCAAAATTTTGACATCCCTTGCTCGAAACATGAACTTATGCCAGTTTACATTTTGACCATTCTTTGTTGAAAGCTTACATCATGGGTTTGGCATCCTGGTCTGATGGGTCAAACATTTTGACCAAACTTGGTTGAAACATTAACTTAGTCCGGTTTAATGTTTCGACCATTTTTTGTCAAAAATATGCATCGTGGGTTTGACATCCTGGTCGGATGGGTCAAACATTTTGACCAAACTTGGTTGAAACATTAACTTAGGCTGATTTAATGTTTCAACCATTGTGTGTCAAAAATATGCATCATGGGTTTGACATCCTTGTCGGATGGGTCAAACATTTCGACCAAACTTGGTCAAAACATTAACTTAGGCTAGTTTAATGTTTTGACCATTGTGTGTCGAAAATATGCGTCGTGGGTTTGACATCCTGGTCAGATCGATCAAACATTTTGATGAACGTTGGTCAAAGTTTTGACAAATAATATGGACCTTTCAAGCTACCAATTTTGACCAAGTTTGCATAGAAATGTCAACGTTAATAAGGATGTGTCGATCTTTCGACTAGAAAAATACCGAAAAAGTGATTTGTGGGTCTTTCGACCAATCTGGGTAGATAGTTCGACCAATTTTGTCAAAAATAGGGGCCAATTCTACTAGTGTTGCTTGTTTATCTTCTACATTTGCAGTCTAGCTCTGCTACCATGTTAAGTTTAAGATCGCTGTAAATATAATAGCACTTTCTAATTTTCTGTGTCTTTCAAATGCAACAATCTTTCTGGTATTTATATTAAGAAAGAGGCTAGGAAAGACATGTCCCTTCACGGGACAAGTCTATTCATTATAATTGTTAATTTTTCATTAATCAATTATATATTAAAATAATATAAGTTTGCATAATATATATATATATATATATATATAATATAACATAAATATATATATCACACACACACACACACACACACACACACATATATATATATATATATACAATATNAATTATATATTAAAATAATATAAGTTTGCATAATATATATATATATATATATATATAATATAACATAAATATATATATCACACACACACACACACACACACACACACATATATATATATATATGTACAATATATTATTATTAATAAATATTAAAGTATTATATGTATTCTAAATGATCATACGACTGAAGCTACAAACATTAACATTTTTAATTGATTAAAAATTTATATTTTATTTAATTAATGATCAAATTCATATTCTTATATAGTTACTCAATTAATTAAATAGTTTATCTCTTTAATTCCCCCTTTTACTAATCTCCTAAATAAATAAATAAATTTAATCTATCTAATATTTAATTAAAAAAACTTATGTATTTAATTAAATACCACATTTCCCCCTAGATAAATTAATAAAGTTAATTTATCTAATGTCTAAAATCTATGTATTGAATTAAATACCGTATTTTCCCCTGGATAAATTAATTAATTTAATTTATCTAATGTCTAAAATCTATTTAATCAAATAAACCTACGTATTTAATCAAATAAACCTACGTATTTAATCAAATACCTAACTTTAATCTATTTTGAATTAAAATAAATTAAAAATTCAACCCAAATATCTTCACCCACTTACATTTTCCTATGCATCCCATTTGAACTCCTTAATAAAGATTTAGGGAAGCAAAGTCTCCCTTTACTTCTTTTATCCAAATCCTTCTTTATTTTGATTTAAAAGAAATTCAAAAGTAAACCCAAAATATCTTCATCCACTTTCCTCCATTTTGAATCAAAAGAAATTCAAAATTCAACTCAAAATATCCTCACACACACACACACACACACACACACACACTTTCCTCCATTTTACAATAGTGTAAAATAATGTAAAATACTTTAAAATAATGTAAAATAGTGTAAAATAGTTTAAAATGGTGTAAAATAGTTTAAAATAGTTTAAAATGGTGTAAAATAGTGTCAAATCATTTAAAATAGTTTAAAATAATATAAAATAGTATAAAATAGTGTAAAATAATATAAAATAATTTAAAATATTATATAATAATTTAAAATATTTTAAAATAGTTTAAAATATTTTAAAAACCATTGGCCAAAAGAAGGCTAAGGATTATAGATTCACTGAAAAGCTTCTCTCTTCTAACTTGTAGGAAGCCGAAGCCGAAGCCAACTTACAAACTTGTCCCTCCAATGATAATTTTACTTCTCATGTTTTTGTTGCTAAAGATTCCCTCGAGAAGCATCAACATATTAAGATCAGGGGTGAGAGGATTAGGTCCCGTGCTCATTGGATCCAAAATGGTGACCGTGGTTCCAAATTCTTCTTTAACCTTATCAAGCATAAACAAGCTAATGAAACCATAAGCATGGTCTTTGTGGATAACCAAGATATCTCTAACCCGGATATCATTAAGACTGCCTTTGCTTATTATTACAAGAACCTTTTTACCTCGAAGGATTCTGTTGAGGCTGAGAACATGAGAAACAAATGCATTCCTTTGATACCTAATAATATTTATAGCACTGATGCTGATATGCTTGCTAATGACATCTCTCTAAAGGAAATTAAAATAGTTATTAACTCTCTCCACAATGACAAGGCCCCTGGGCCAGATGGTCTCCCTGTGGAATTCTACAAGGCTAACATTAGTTGGATTACCAAAGATCTACAAAACATCTATGCGAAATCCCTTGCTAATGGCTCACTTGGCTCTACTATCAGTACGAGCTTCATTAAACTTATCCCCAAAGATGGGGATAAGGCTCTTATTAAGAATTGGAGACCCATGACTCTTCTTAATGTTTCTTATAAAATCCTAGCTAAGGTTATGGCTCTTATACTTGTGAATATCTTACCCAAACTAGTCAGTGCTACCCAAACTAGCTTCATCAAGGGTAGGTACATTCTTGAGAACCTTATTACCGGTTGGGAAGCCATGAATTGGGCCAATTGCTCTCATCAAAACTCTTCCATGTTACTTCTTCACTTTGAAAAAGCCTATGATATAATTGAGTGGAGTTTTATCTCCATGATGCTTAAGGCTTTTGGCTTCCCTAATACCTTCTGCAAGATGGTTCATGTTCTGGTTAATGATGCCCTTGCCCAAATCAATATTAATGGCTCTCTTTCTGAATTGTTTCTGCTTGGGAGGTCCATCAGACAAGGTTGTCCTTTAGCCCCTGCCCTTTTTGTTATCACCTTTGAAGCCTTATTTTACATCCTAAGAGATAACTCTCTATCTCCTGTTGTTAAAGGTATTTCTCTCCCCAATTCTGAAGAACTTATCAACTCCCAGTTTGCTGATGATATTGTCATCTTTTTTGAATCTAATGTTGTCAATTTTCAAGCTTTGCAAACTAAACTTAGTTATTTTTGTACCATCTCTGGTGTCCGGATCTCTCAAGCCAAATCCATATGTCTCGGCTGGGAGGAGCACCCCCCTGACTGGATTACTCAGCACAACCTTCAGTGGGGCGGCCCACACAAGATAGTTAGATACCTTGGTATACCATTTTCTATTGAGCCCTCCCTCAAATACATGTGGATCTGGATCAAAGATAAAATCACCAAGAAACTGGATAAATGGCACTATCGATCCTTGTCCTTAGCTGACAGGATTCAGGTCTGTCAGAATATTTTGTCCTCTTATAATATTTACTACTTCTCTACTTGGATGTTTAGTAACTACCAAATTTTGGAAATCCAGAAAGTGATCATGAACTTCCTTTGGTCTGATGGTAAAGGAAATAAAAGGATGCATGTTGTTAAGTGGACTTGGTGCCACACGAATAAACTTTTGGGGGGGCTGGGGCAGAAAGATCTTAAACTCCAAGGGGTGGCTTTGGCTGCCAAATGCATCTTTCATGCTATGGATGGTTCTGATCCCTAGAAGGTCTTGGTTAGGAATAAAATTGATAGGGGAACCCCTAAGAATGCTAAACAATGGAAGAATCTTCCTTTTAGTGATTTAATCATTGGCAAATTCCCCATTGCTATCCAAGGATCTGTTGTTTTCAAATCCATATGGAAAGCTTGGGATCAAGTTAGAAGTTATGTTACTAGTAGGGACTTCCATGATGATAACCATCTGTATGGTGAAAGATCCATTTGGTGGAATCTTCACCATTCTGGAAAACCCTTAGCCCTTTCCCAAGGGTGATCTGCTAGGTATTGGAACAGATTAGGCATTTCTCAGCTGGTGGATCTCTTTGATCAGGACAAAATTATCAGCTGGGAATGTATTAAGAACATATTCAATATTCCAAAATCTCAAAAGAAAACTTGCAATATGATTACTAAGGCTACTAAAGATCTACCTGCTGCTTGTAATGTTGACTCTCACAAATACTTAAATTGTAAATGGCCTGATGGGGTTATGATATACAATATCAAGACCAAAAATATATACAAAGTTATTGGATATAATAACTCCATTATTGACCATGTTAACCCTATTTGGTACAATGCACTTGACTTCAAAACTTGGAATAAAATCTTTGACAGATTATGGAAAGGTCCCATTGAGCCAAAAATTAAATGCTTTAAATGGTTGTTTACTCTTGCCAGACTACCTATTATGAAAGATAACTACATGAATGATTATTGTAGCCTTTGCAATCTTCCTGAAATGGGAAGACATATCCTTTTAGACTACATTTTTGCTAAAAGGGTTTGGAATAGGTTGGGCATTACTTACCCTACTCATGTTAATATTCTGGAAATTATTACTGGAAATGTTACTGGTCTTAAAAAGGATGCTAATCTCCTTTGGAATATCATTTCTTCTAACATTCTTTGGATGATTTGGAAGTGAAAGAATGAGGAAAAGTATCAGAACACTCTCAGGGTTCTTACTGAGTCATTTCTTGATCTCACACATTTCAAAAAAAATTTGCAGATCCATACTACAATGATGATAGATAAGGAGAAACTTAAAAGGTTCTTGAAAAATGGCTATGCCACCTTCTTTATATATGAGCTCAAGCACAGCTACGACTAGAGGAGGAACATGGAGGATTACCAGACGTTTGATAAGGCCTGCAAGAAACTCAACAAGGAAATAAAAAAGAATCTCAAATCGAATAAAGATCAAAACCTCATGTTGACTCAAATCCAAGAACTCAAGAACATTGTCTGGATGGAGGGCTCTAAGGGCTGGACTGCGTGGGTTGACACCCACAATGACATCTCGCACTAGTGTCTTTTTGTGCTTTTTTCTCTGTTTTATCCTTATGACTCTCTTTTTTAACTCTCTAATGTAATCTAGTTGGGTGAGGTTGGGCCTCTTTTATGGTCTCTGAACTGATACTATTCGTATGTTGTATCTATTTTTTAATAATCCATATATAATACAAAAATATAGTGTAAAATAGTGTAAAATAGTATAAAATAGATTAAAATAGTTTAAAATAGTTTAAAATAGTTTAAAATAATTTAAACTAGTCTAAACTAGTTTAAATTTTTTTTAAATAGTGTAAAATGGTGTAAAATAGTTTGAAATAGTTTGAAATAGTTTAAAATAGTGTAAAATAGTTTAAAATAATATTAAAAATTGTTAAATAATTCAAAACAATATAAAACAATTTAAAATGTAATAAAATAGTGTAAAATAGTTTGAAATGGTGCAAAATAGTTTAAAATAGCGTAAAATAGTTTAAAATAGTGTGAAATATTTTCTTAAAAATTTTAAATAATGTAAAATAGTTTATAATTATATAAAATAGTGTAAAATAATTTAAAATAGTATAAAAGAATGTAAAATAGTTTAAAATAACTTAAACTATTTTAAATTATTTTAAGCTATTCTAAACTATTTTACACTATAATAAATTATTTCGCATTATATTAAACTATTTTACATTATATTAAATTATTTTAAAATTATAGTATAAAATAGTTTAAAACAGTCTAAACTAGTGTAAAATAGTTTAATATAGTGTAAAAAAACTTTAATATAGTATAAAATAATTTAAAATAGTATAAAATAGTGTTAAATAATTTAAAATAGTGGAAAATAATGTATAATAGATTAAAATAATTTAAAATAATGCAAAATAGTTTAAAATAGTGTAAAATAATATAAAATAGTTTGAAATAGTGTAAAATATGTTAAAATAATGTAAAATAGTATAAAATAGTTTAAAATATTTGAAACTAGTGTAAAAATAGTTTTAAATAATTCAAAATAATATGAAATAGTTAAAAATAACGTAAAATAGTTTAAAATAGTGTAAAATAATTTAAAATAGTGTAAAATAGTTTAAAATAGTGTAAAATAGTTTAAAATAATGTAAAATATTGTAAATAAATACAAAATAGTTTAAAATAATATAAAATCATTATATTACAAATAAAATATTTTTAAATAGTATTTATATAATTTTTTTTACATTTATATACTATGTTACTAATTTTAATTTTTGAAATATTTTACACTTTTTTAAACTATTTAACATTAGTTTACACTGTTTTAAACTATTTTACATTATTTTATACAATTTTAAATTATTTTACACTATTTTAAACTATTTTACATTAGTTTAAATTATTTACACTATTTTAAACTATTTTACACTATTTTACATTAATTTTAACTATTTATAATTATTTTAAACTATTTTATAGTATTTAAAAAAAAATTTACACTATTTTTCAATATTTTAAACTATTCTACACTTTTTAATAACTATTGTACACTATTTTAAACTATATTAAACTATTTTACATAATATTAAACTAGTTTACATTATAATAAACTATTTTACACTATTTCGAACTATCTTACACTATTTTAAATTACTTTACATAATTTTAAACTATTTAACAATATTTTATAGTATTTTAAACTATTTTAATTATTTTACATTATATTAAACTATTTTAAAATATTTGACACTAGTGTAAAATAATGAAAAATAATGTCAAACAGTTTAAATTGGTGTAAAATAGCATAAAATATTGTAAAATAGTGTAAAATAATTTAAATTTTTTTAAAACATTATAAAATAGTGCAAAATATTTTAAAATATTGTAAATTAGTTTAAAATAGATTTCAAAAAATAGTAAAATATTTTGCAATAGTTTAAAATAAAGTGAAATAGTCTAAAATAGTGTAAAATTCTATAAAATAATTTAAAATTCTATAAAATAATATAAAATAGTTCAAAATAGTGTAAAATAGTTTAAAATAATGTGAAATAGCTTAAAAGGGTGTAAAAATAGATTAAAATAGTGTAAGATAATTTAAAATAGTCTGAAATAATGTAAAATAGTTTAATATAGTGTAAACTAGTTTAATATTATGTAAAATAGTGTAATATAGTTTAAAATATTGTAAAATAGTTTTTAAATTTTTTAAAATAGTTTAAAATATTATAAAATAATGTAAAATAGTATAAAATATTGCAAAATAATTTAAAATATTTTTTAATAGTTTAAAATAATAAAAATAGTGTAGAATAGTTAAAAATAATGTAAAATAATTTAAAATAAAATAAAATAGTTTTAAATAGTGTAAAATAATTTAAATTACTGTAAAATTATTTAAAATAGTGTAAAATAGTGTAAAATGGTATAAAATAGTTTGAAATAGTGCAAAATAGTTTAAAATATTCCAAAATAGTTTTATAAATTGTAAAATATTTTAAAATAATATAAAATAGTATAAAATATGGTAAAATAGTGTAAAATAGTTTAAAATAGTGTGAAATAGATTAAAATACTTTAAAATAGCCTACTATAGTTTAAAATATTTAAAAAAAAAAATAGTTTAAAATAATGTAAAATAGTTTACAATAATATAAAATAGTTTAAAATAGTTTAAAATAATGTAAAATGGTTTAAAATAGTTTAAACTATTTTAAATTATTTTAAACTATTCTAAACTATTTTATACTATAATAAATTATTTTACATTATATTAAACTATTTTACATTATATTAAACTATTTTAAAATTATAGTGTAAAATAGTATAAAATAATTTAAACTAGTGTAAAATAGTTTAATATAATGTAAAAACAAGTTTAATACAGTATATAAAATAATTTAAAATAGTTTAAAATAATTTAAAATAGTGTTAAATAGTGGAATATAGTGTAAAATAGATTAAAATAGCTTAAAATAATGCAAAATAGTTTAAAATAATGTAAAATAGTATAAAATAGGTTAAAATCATTTGAAATAGTGTAAAATAGTTTAAAATGATTTAAAATAATGTAAAATAGTTTAAAATATTTTAAAATAATGTAAACTAGTAGAAAATAGTTTAAAAATAATTTAAAATAGTGTAAAATACGTTAAAATAGTGTAAAATATTTTAAAATTGTGTAAAACAATTTTAAATAATTCAAAATAATGTGCAATAGTTAAAAATAATGTAAAATAGTTTAAAATAATGTAAAACAACTTAAAATAGTGTAAAATAATTTAAAATATTGTAAATAAATGTAAAATAGTTTAAAATAACATAAAATTATTATATTAATAAAAATAGTTTAAAATAGTATTTATAAATGGTTTTACATTTATACACTATTTTACTATTTTAAATTTTTTACTATTTTACACTATTTTACACTATTTTAAACCATTTTACACTAGTTTACACTATTTTAAATTATTTTACATTGTTTTACACTATTTTATACTATTTTATATTATTTTAAACAATTTTAAATTATTTTACACTAGTTTAAATTATTGATACTATTTTAAACTATTTTGCACTATTTTACATTATTTTTAACTATTTCACACTATTTTAAACTATTTTACACTATTTTAAAATATTTTAAGTTATTTTGCACTATTTTACATTATTTTACAATATTTTTAGCTATTTTAAACTACTTTACACTTTTTAAAAACTATTGTACACTATTTTAAATATATACACTATCGTACACTACTCAAAATATCCTCACTCACTCTTCTCCATTTTGAATTAAAAGAAATTCAAAATTCAACCCTCAATATCCTCAACCACTAGCATATATCTAAATATCTCATTTGTCCATTAATTAATCCTAATATATTTTTCTAATCATTTTTCTAAAGATTATGAAAGCAAACCCACACTTTGCTTCTTTCATACTAATTTTTAACTAAATATCTTGGACACTTGTCACAATGTTAAGTTTGAAGAAACACAATCCATGTGCTCTCTCTCAAATGCATCTTGGTCATCCACAAAATTTTAAATCATAACTCTTCATTTGCCCTCTTCTTTGCTTATAAATAGAACAATTTTCTCTTCACAAATTATTGATTCTTGAATTATTGTTATAATATCATTTTGAGAGCCAAAACATCAAACCATACCATCACAATGCGTAAATCATCATAAATCATGAAGTTTGAGCACCATCTTTGAAAACACATCCAAAATCTTTGACACATCCAAATATCAAGAGCTTCTTGAGTGTAGGAGGTTTGCATCCTTTTGGTTTTATGCTTTTCTTATTGTCTAATCTTATATGTTTGTTTAATTATATCTTTTGAGAGATTTTATTTATATTTGCATTCATTTAATAATAGTTTATCTCATACATTAGTATCCTTATCCTTATCTCACGCCATCTTTCCTCCTAGTCACCCTTTTAAATAAGTGGGACATTTTTTTCTAATTGAATTATCTTCTTCCTAGCTCTATGTCTTAATCTTCTTTGAAATGATGCTACTCTGCAACATCGTGTTAAAAAAGGGCAAAATGTAGATATGAAAATTTAAAATGTAATTAATTCATTTAATTAATTACTTATCTTCTACAGTCTTAGATAAATTAATTTATTTAATTTATCTAACATCGTTATCATATTTAATTAAATAGATGTATATGATTTATTTAGTTAATTATCAAATTCATATTCTTTTATACTCACCCTATTAATTAAATAGTCTAGCTATTCAATTAATTGCCCCTTGTTACTAATCCCCCCTCGATAAATTAATTAATTTAATTTTTCTAATGTCCAAAATTTATTTAATTAAATAAACCTGTGTATTTAATTAAATACCCCACTTTCTTCTATTTTGAATTAAAAGAAATTCAAAATTCAATCCAAATATTTTCACCCATTTGCATATTCCTACTATTCCTACTCATCTCACTTGCACCCTTTAATTCTAGTTTAATTAAGAAAATATTAAATTTAGGTTAATTAATCCTTATCCTCTCCTAATCTTCATCCATTTGTATTTTCCTAATAAGGATTTAGGGATGCAGAGTCACACTTTGGTTCTTTTATTCAAATTCTCTTTTATTTTGAATTAAATTCAAAATTCAACCCAAAATATCCTCACCCAATTTCCTTCATTTTGAATTAAAAAGAAATCAAAATTCAACCAAAAATTTCCTTACCCACTTTCCTCCATTTTGAATTAAAAGAAATTCAAAATTTAACCCAAAATATCTTTACCAACTTTCCTCCATTTTGAATTTTTCTAAAAAAAATCAAAATTCAACACAAAATATCTTCACCCACTTATATTTTTCTAAATATCTCACTTCTTTAGAAATTAATCCTAATATATTTCCTAATCATTATGCACAATCCTAACCATAAAGATTAGGGAAGCAAAGTCACACTTTGTTTTTTTCATCATAATCTTCAACTAAATATCTTGAACACTTGTTACAAGGCTATGTGTTTGAAGAGCACAACACATGTGCTCTCCCTGAAATGCATGTTGGTCATCCATAAAATTTCAAATCCTAACCCTTCATTTTCCCTCTTCCTTGTCTATAAATAGAACTATTTTCCCTTCACAAATTATACATTTCTTAAAGTATTGTTATAATCTCATTTTGAGAGCCAAAATATCAAATCATACCATCATAATGCTAAAATCATCCCAAATCATAAAGTTTGAGCAACATTTTTGAGAATATATCTAAATCTTGGACACATCCAAATATCAAGGAGAACTTCTTAGGTGTAGAAGGTTTGCATCCTTTTGATTTTATGTTTTTCTTATTGTCTAATCTTATATGCTTGTATGATTATGTGCTTTGAGTGTTTTTATTTATATTTGCATTTCTTTAATCACATTTTCTCTCATGCATTAGTATCCTTATCCTCAT
>MU216774.1:400033-420701 GCA_018584345.1 Thuja plicata | reverse complement strand
GGTTAACTACACCAGTATTGAGAAAGCTTGCCTTGCAGTTGTGTTTGCTTCCCAAAAGTTGCGACATTACATGCTTGCGCACACTATACACCTCATAGCAAAAATAGATCCACTCAAGTATTTGCTAAGCAAGGTTGCCCTCATAGGTAGACTTGCTAAATGGATGATGTTACTTTCAGAGTTTGACATGGAGTACATTTAGTGTAAAGCAATCAAAGGACAAGCCATAGCAGATCAACTGGCTGATTTCCCAATACAAGACACTGCACCTATTCAAGTTGACCTCCCAGATGAGCACCTCATGTATATGACTGAAAGAACATGGAAGATGTTCTTTGATGGATCTTTTATGCAAAACGGTTCAGGAGCTGGTGTGTTGTTTGTTTCTCCTCATGGGTACACGATTCCTAAATCTTACAAGTTATTGTTCCCATGTACAAACAATATTATTGAGTATGAAGCTTTAACAAATGGACTTAAGATGGTCATAGAATGGAGAATCATAGAGTTACACATCTATGGGGATTCACAACTAATAATCAACCAAGTTAATGATGAATATCAAACAAAACTTGAGAAAATGGTATCTTACAAGAAAATGGTTGATTCCTTGAAGAGATACTTCACATTTGTCACATTTCAGCATAAAACAAAGCAATTGATGCTATGCCTACACTTGCTTCACTCCTTCAATTAGAGAAACATGAATCCATATTTGAATTTCTGGTGGAAGAGCTACATCACCCTATCTATGACTCCCAAGAAAGCCATGTCATTTGTACCCTTGTTGGTCGTGAGTCATCTCGTTATGGTGCCATTTACTCATACCTTCGTGATGGCATTATACCTGAAACCTTTAACTGATATGAACGCATAAACCTTACCCAAAATGCCTCTCGCCATTCCCTTATCGCTGGTGATTTGTATAGGATGGGTCTAGATGGAACACTTCTTAGATGATTAGAAAAGGAAGAATCTGACCAAGCGTTAGTTGACATTCATGAGGGCATCTGTGGGGGACACTCTAATGGTCTTTCCATGGCTCGAAGGTTGCTTAGGGTGGGGTACTATTGGCCTACGATGCAAATTGATGTAGTAGCTTTTGCAAAGTCATGTGAAAAGTGTCAAAAACATGGTAACCTGATACATGCTCCAGGAAGGGACCTCATTCCTTCTATATCTCATTAGCCATTTCAGCACTGGGCCTTTGATCTTGTTGGGCATATTCATCCCAACTCATCAGGTGGACACAAGTTTATTATCACTGCTACTGATTACTTTACTAAATGAGTAGAAGTTGTCCCACTTTCTGTTGCCTCGGGCAAGACAGTCTCTCTATTCATTTTGAACCATATCATATGTCGATATGGAGTGCCTTTCGAGATTATTACTGACAACAGAGCTAGTTCAAAAAGGACCTTAAACAACTCTGTAAGAAATTCAAGATTACACAACATTGGTCCTCCATTTACTTCCCGCAAGGAAATGGTCAAGCAGAGGCATCAAACAAAACCATTCTTAAAATCTTGCATAGAATAGTCTGTAAGAATGGTAAAGATTGGCACTTACAAATAAATTTGACTTTGTGGGCCTATCGAACGAGTATTCATACTCCTACTGGGGCTACTCCTTTTTCCCTTGCATATGGTGCTGAAGTAGTGTTACCTTTGGAGGTTGAGATTCCTTCACTTAGAGTTTCCCTCCATGGTCTAGTTACAAATGAAGACTACCGTGCCATGAGACTTCAAGAGTTAGAACTTCTTCTATGAGAAACGTCAAGCATCATTTGACCATATGAGGGTTTATCAAAAGCGCATGTCCAAAGATTTTAACAAAAATATTTGCCCTAGAGAATTCCAAGTAGGAGATCTTGTCCTACATGAAAATCCCAAGAATCAACATCATAGAGATCAAAAGGGCAAATTTGAACCTAATTGGCTTGGACCTTACATCATTACAGCAACTTTTGGGTCAGGTGTTTATTTACTGTCTACAGAAGAGGGAGAGTAGCTCCCTGATCCTATCAATGTCTTGTACCTGAAGAAGTTCTATCTATGATGCCTATTATGTCTAGGGGAATCCTTTGTACATAATTATTGATCCTGAAAAAATTCAAAAAAATGATATATTGTCAAAAATTCTAAAAATTGAAAAATGTCTTGAAAAAATGATCATCTTAGTGAAAACCTAGCAATATGCGCTTTGATGTATCTCAAAAAAAATATATATTCCAAAAATATAAAAAAAATTTAAAAAATTTTAAAATTCAAAAAAAAAAAGAAAAAAAAGTGCCTTGGTGAAAACCTGGAAACAGGCGCCTTGGTAGCAAAAATTCAAAAAAATTATAAAAAGTCCTAAAAAAAAGAAGAAAAAAATGAAAGAGAAAAAATTGTAATAAAATCCAAGTGGTGAAAACCTGGAAACAGGCGCTACTTGAGGCCTTTGCACCCCTGTTTCTTAGCGCGTGTCCACGACACTTAGCCTTTCTCCATCATGCCTTGTCCTTGTTGCCTTGGTTTGGAATTGGCCTTTGTCTTTGTTTAGGGGGCATAACTTTGTTAGCTTTGGTCTCTTTGATCCGTTAGTCTTTACGACATCTCACAAATGGTGTTTTTCAACACCACCCCAACTGTATTTTTCAATACAACCCTTGACATTGAGTGTTTTTCAACACTTATCAGTTTGGTCTTCCCAATTTTGTCGTGTGATCTTACCTGCTTGCAAACATTCCTTATCCTCGAAACTCAATATCAGTTAACTCACTTAAATTTTTAAATGTAACACTTAATGCTTGAGCTATGACATGATCTTTTCTTTGTGTGCTAACTGTTATTGATTTTCGTTGAGTGCCCTTGTCTAATAAGTCTCTCCGGGATGCCTAGCTAGAGGACTTGGGGCATGGGACATATTTTTATTTGCTTCCTACTTTATACTTCACTGTTTTTGCACAACCGTTCTGCTGGTCATCCTGGCCTCTATGCCTTGATGCAAGTGTGGTTTTGCTATATTAAATTGGGTAAGCTAACATCACAGTCATCTTGACCTTTATGTCTTTGATGCTCATGTTAGAATCTTTCCACATTCCAATCCGATATAAATCACATTCATATCTTCATAGTTGTACTTGTGACTAGTGATGATTGTGTGATTTTTTTATGTCTGTTAGTAATGGCCCAATGATGAAAATAAGTTCCTTAACATTCTCTAATGAATGATGAACACAAAATCCTATGTTATAGTTGCTCTATTGCAAGTACACCTTTGCATTTTCATGTAGCTTGCATTGTTAGACCTCATGTTAGTTTGCATTTTAGGCTGCATTATGAGTTTGTGAGGGTTTCCTTCATCTTTCTTGTGGACTTTAATCAACTGTGATCACGTTCTAATCTTCATTTCCTTATCTTCTTTCGCGGTCTCAATCAAAATTTTCTATCTTAAACAGTTGATTGATTTTGGGGCATTCTCTTTCTTAAGGCAAATTATCTTTCTTCTCGCTATTTCTTTCCACCTCTTCCAAACTTCTATCTTCCATTCGCTTTCACCCCACTTCTTATCTTCCATTCACTTTCACCCCACTTCTTTTCTTCTAATTCAACCTTGTGGCATAATCTTTCATGCTTGATCTACCTTGGTTCTGTGATCCTTATATCTTTCTTCTTACATCAAGAACCTTATCTTTAGTTCGATTTGATCAAATTTATCAATTTGTTGTTTCTCCTCTATCTCATTTTGATTTTGATCATGAGGGGGCAGTACCTATCAAACATCAATCCTTGATTCAGCTTTATCAATCCTACCATTTGTTCCGCTTGGGGCAACCTTGCTTGAGATTCTTATCTCGAACATGTCAATTACTTATTTACAACGGTGTTGACCTTGTCTTTTTTTGCAATTAGCTTATCTTTGTTCTGATGTCAATTACTTATTTACAACAGTGTTGATGTTTGTGTTGTTTTGTGATCCCAAATCGATCTCACACTTCAACTGCATTCTTTGACTACATGTGTTCCCAGAATGATCACACATTAGTCAAAGAGGGGCAAATGTATGCACCCTAAAATGGTTGCCTAGACTATGGGCCCCATTTATCATTTTATCATTTTATAAAATTCTTGAATCAATGCTTTGCAACATTTTAATTCAAATCAATTTCATTGATCAAATCATAATTAATTCAATTATTTTAATATTTCTTAAGGTTTGATCATTTTTATTTAATTAAAAGATTTAGTCTCCCTTTTAAATAAATAAAAGTTATCTTATTTAATTAAATTAAATTCCTCCCATTTAATTAAATAAAATTCTTCTAATTTATTTAATTATAAAAAAAACCCCTCTTTTAATTAAATAAATAAAAATCCCCACTTAAAGCTCTTTTTTTTTATGAAAAAAGAAATAAATTAAATAAAAAGCCCTTTTTCTTCACATCTTTCTAAGTGGTGGGTTTTTTGCTTTAATGATCACATGGATCAACAAAGATTTAATCTCCACCATTGCTCATTTATTTTTGCTTCTTAATCTCAACCGTTCACTTTTCTTTATAAGGAGCCCTCTCCTTCTCATTTGAGGATCCCACTTTTTTTGTATTGTTATGCTGCAGATTTGGAGAGCAATTTTGGAGGAGAATTTGAGCACTCAAGCTTAGATATTGCAACTTCTCTCTTCTTGTTTTCTTTTTCTTACATCCATGGCTATTCATGTAGATTAGATTCATATTAGATTAAATTCATATTTCCTTTCATAGATTAATCTTGCATTTGTATTTCTCTTCATAGAATAATCATGCATTGTTATCATATAGATTAATTTCCTTTCATGCATTGCAGTCATATAGAATAGTTTTCATTTCATTGCATATTGGATGATCATGGAGACTAGCATCCTTGCTTTTTCTCTCTGAATCTCCCATTTCATGGTGTACTTGCAGGGGCACAACTAGGTCAATCTGAGGGCCTCCATCACAAACCTTTGCACTCCATGACTAGGGAGCTATGAGTCGATATTTGAGGCCTCATTCTTGAGCAACCTTAAATGGAATGACCCATAGAAGTGTGACATATTTTAAGCACACAATACTTTCCTGATCAGTCACCACAATATAAAAATCTCCCACTTGGGGACTGATCAAACTCCACATAAATCAACAATTCTCCCACTTGGAGACTGATCCTGTAGCAAAATCACTACCCTATGAAGCTCCCACTGGATCCAACCTTCCTGGACTCTGTTGTTTTGTTAGTCTATTCAATCTTGAAGACCAACTGAAGTTGAACAAGAATTCAACTTCTCCCTCGTTACAACCTTTGTAAACATATCTGCTAGATTATCATCTATATGAATATTTTCTAGCTTTAACTGCCCATCATCCAAAACTGACCAAATGAAATATTACCGCAACTGTATGTGCTTTGTCTTTGAGTGCAAAGCAGAATTATTCGCAAGATGAATGGCCCTCTGATTGTCTAAATATAGATAGTTATCTGCCTGTGGATGTCCCAATTATTTCATGAAGAATTGAAGCCATATCATCTCCTTGGTTGCCTTTGTAGCAAAAACATACTCTACCTCTGTAGTGGATAAAGCATTCACCTTTTGTAACCAAGAAATCCAACTTATTGTTGTCCCACCAACAGTAAATACATAACCTGTAGTACTCCGCCTGGTATCTATATCTCCTGCCAAATCTGAGTCAACATAGCCATGAACAGTAGTAGTAGAGCCCCCAAAGTGTAAACACTTTTTAGATGTGCCTCTCAAATATCAAATAATCCATTTTACTGCATTCCAATGCTCAATCCCAGGGTGACTCATATACCTGCTAATGACTCCCACTGCATGTGCAATGTCTAGCCTAGTACATACCATAGCATACATTAAGCTCCCTATAGCTGAAGCATAAGGTATCTTGGACATTTTTGCCTCTTCTTCTGGTGCCTTTGGACACATCTCCTTAGTCAATTTCAAATGACCAGGCAAAGGTGTAGTGACAACTTTGGCATCCTTCATGGAGAATCTCTGCAACACTTTTTCAACATAATCAACCTGAGATAGAATTAATTTTCTTTTCTTCCTATCTTTGCAAATTTTCATGCCAAGGATTTGTTTTGCTATCCCCAAATCCTTCATAGCAAAAGATTTTGCTAACTATTGTTTAAACCCCTTAATATGATCCATGTTAGATCTAGCTACAAGCATATCATCAACATATAAACATAGAATAATGTAGATGTCATTATTCAACCTCTTGAAATAAAGACAATGGTCATAATTACATCTAGTGTATCCATTCTCATTCATAAAAGTATCAAACTTAATATACCATTGTCGAGATGCTTTGTTCAATCCATATAAACTTTTCTGCAATTTGCACACTAAACTCTCCTTACCCTTGACCTCAAATCCTTGTGGTTGTACCATATATATTTCTTCATTCAAATCACCATGAAGAAAAGTTGTTTTAACATCAAGTTACTCTAAATGCAAATCTTCAGTAGCCACAATACTTAAAATAGTACGAATACAAATCATTTTAACAACTGGAGAAAAAATCTCATCAAAATCAATATCATGTTTCTGTGCAAATCCCTTTACGACTAATCTGGCTTTAAATCTTTTCTTACCTCTATCTTCTTCTTTCAACCTGTAAACCCATATATTCTGCAAAGCCCGTTTACCTACAGGTAACTTACATAAATCCCAAATCTGATTTTTTTAGCAAGGAGTCCATTTCATATGTCATTGCAGACTCCCACTGAAGCTTTGTATCCCCCTACATAGCTTCATTATAACATTCAGGTTCACCGGTATCAGTTAATAAAATAGAATACAAAGAAGGTGAAAATCTACCTAGAGGTCTACTTAGCCTTGTTGATCGTCTAACATTCACTGGGGTGTGTGGTATTTGTTGTTGTTGTTGTGGAGCATAAGGAATTACTGGAACATTATCTATTGGAGTATCATCCAACTCTACATAATCAATGTCTTTCTTCTCATGTTGTCGCAACAGATCTTTGTACAACACTTTCTCATTGAATATGACATCCCTTTTTCTTATAATTTTACAATTTTCAAAATTGAAAATTCTTTAGCCAAATTCATCAATGTCATATCCAAAAAATACACATTTCTTTGATTTTTCTTCCAGCTTGGTTCTATTTTCAAAATCTATGTGTGCAAATGCTTCACAACCGAAGGTTTTGAGAAAAGAATAACTTACCTTCTTACCAGTCCATGCTTCCTCTGTAATACCACAACCCCAAAGAGTAGAGGTACCTCTATTAATTAAATAAACAATAGTATTTATAGCCTTTTCCCACATGTTTAAGGGGAGCCCAGGATGCAATCTCATAGTCCTTGCACGCTCCATTATTGTCTTGTTCATGCGCTCATCCACTCCATTTTCTTATGGAGTCCTTGGAACCATTTTATGCCTACGAATACCATTAGAGGAACAATAATCTTCAAATTCTTTTCTGCAATACTCACCACCGTTATCAGATCTAAGACATTTTAATCTTTTACCTGTCTCATTCTCAACCAAACTTTTCCCTTTCTTAAAAATTTCAAACACATCAGATTTCTGCCTAAGGAAATAAATCCATACTTTCCTAGTTGCATCATTAATGAAAGTAACATAATATAGAGAGCCACCAAGGGAAGATACATGAGTTGGCCCCCATACATCTGTATGCACAAGCTCTGATTTATCATCTTTCTTTTCCTTCCCACCCATCAAGAAGCTAACTCTCTTTTGTTTTCCATACACACAACTTTCACAGAAATCCAAATTTACACATTTCAAACTTGGTAAAACTTTCTTTGAGTGAAGTATTTTCATACCTTTCTCACTCATGTGCCCAATCTGTTGTACCATAGTGTTGTTTCTATATCCACAACAACTGTTTCATGTTCAACCTGCTCAACTGTAGCAATTGTTCCTGAATATTCATTTTTCTCTGTAACAATTAAAGTAGAAGGAACAATATTACCTGTACAAAGATATAAGGTGCCTACTTTCACACATTTTTCTACTACTAAGGAACCTTTTGAAACATTCCAATTTTTATCATTAAAAGTAACTATGCAACCCTCGTCACCTAGTTTCCCTAATGAAATTAACTCAGCCTTGGAACATGTCTTACCTCTTGTAGTAGCCAATGATTCCCATTATGCAACTTAATCTTAATTCTTCTCTTCCCAACAATTTGACAGGGTTCATTATCTCCCAAATAAACTTGCCCAAAATCACCTTGGACATAATCAATAAAATAAATCCTATGGGGTGTGGCATGAAAAGAAGCCCTTGAATCTAGAACCCATGAATCATCAACATTTTCAAGGGAAAGGACCAAAAAATCATCATCAGATTCATTACTTACCACGTTTTCCTCCTTATTGCCTTCCTGTTTATCTCCTTCTTTATTCTTCCGAGACTAGCAATCTTTCTTCTTATGACTTGGTTTTCTACAGTACCAACAATCACTAGGTCCTCTTGATTGAGACATCTTTCCCTTTGACTTCCCTCATGATTTCCCATGATTTCCAGAGTTGTTTCCTCTATCTCTTGTTCTGCCTCTGCTTTCTGCATTCAAAACACTACCTGATGTAAATTCGCCTGAAATTTTTCTACGAATTTCCTCGCTTAGAATAACACCAACAACATCATCAAATTTTAGGGTGTTCAAATTAGAAACAGAATTACTAATAGTCATTATCAAGTTGCTCCATCTTTCTGGAAAAGAACACAGAATCAAAAGAGCCCTAATTTCTTCATTGAAATTTATACTTAGATAAGATAATTGACTAGTAACTGTATTAAAATCATTTAAATGACCAGTCACTGACCCACCTTCTACCATCTTCATATTAAATAAATGCTTCATAAGAAATACCTTATTCAAAGCAGAAGACTTTTCATACAACTTTGCTAGGGTTTCCATCAACTCTTTAGTTGTCTTTGCTTTGGTAATATTAAACGCCGCCTATTGTGCCAGGCATAAGCGAATCCTACCCAATGCCTTTCTATCCAGAATATCCCAATCCTCCTGAGACATAGTAATGGCTTTCTTGATCACTCCTTGCAATGGTTGCCATAAATCCTTCTGATAGAGATAGTCCTCCATCTGCATTTTCCATAACTGGAAGTTCTTCCTGTTAAACTTCTCAACCTTCAACTTACCCTCGTCTTCCATTACTCCCACTCAACCATGAGACTCCCACTAAACTGTGAGATCTTCCCGTAGAGGATAACTGAAGAGAACCTCGCTTTGATACCACTTGTTATGATTAACAAGATAGAAATAAAAATTACATGCAGAATAATAACCAATATCAGAGAATAAACCAAAATAGAAGAGAACACAAGACACAAAGATTTAATGTGGTTCACCCAATCCCTGGGCTATGTCCACCAAACAACCAGTCCAATAATAATATTATCTAGTGATTACAATCTTATCGCAATATGCAATCCCTTATAGCTCAATACCATCGTAAGAAGCAACTCAAAAAACAATATAATCCATAAAACCCTAACCCTAAGCCAATTTATACAATATTATGTTGCTTTATGGTTAGAACATGTCAGCCTAGAAATTGGTCGAACCTCACGCATTGCAGAAAGGTAAAACATTTTCCTGGATAGTAATTTCCTGACCAGTCACCACAATATAACATTGGGCTTGTAAATGCTTGCACACTCTTACATTTGGTATCTTTTCTCTCTTTTGTTCATTCATATTGTGATGTGGAAAATGGTGATCAATGGTAGACCAACAAGTTTCAAATACATTGGAATACCAAACTCCCAACAAGGTGAATCTGATTAGCACAACCAAGAAAGTAAGGGTGCAAATTCGTGATCCACACAATGTGGGGGATTTTGGTGATTCCTTATGATAAAGATGACAATATGTAAATCTAAGAAATGAATAATCAACAAGGAAGACTGACCTTACCTTGAAATAAGGAGAAGATGAATGAACTTTCAGATCTAGAGTTGACTATCACAGAATTATCAGAATTAGAAATGGTTCTGGATCTTCACACTCTGACACCTGCAACTTCTAACTTTGAAAATTTTTGGATCCAAAGGACTATGTAAAAAAAAGTCGACCTACTCCAAGAAATTCGACCTAGTCCTAGAGGCTCAAAATCTGTGAATGATTTGTAACTGGTTCTGAAACTTCCTAAATTCATATCTGAAACTCTGAGAATTTGTTCCTGCACATAAAAAAGAAGGGAAAGAAGGTTGGGGGAAGGGGTTTTCCTCAGTCAAACCCCTATATATGAATCAACCTTGAATTGAAATAAATGTAATTGAAATAATGCACATGTAGAAGAGATTAGATCTAAATAATGGAATATATCATACCATGTAGATGCAATTGTCTCTAAGAATGTGATCAAGTATGTTAATGCGATAGCTTTGACTCAACACAAAAACAAAAATAAAATCATGTAAGACAAAACTTCATGTAGTAGATGTTGTAATTCACCTCATTGTTGAATTGAAGAGGAGGAAGACTTGAAGGATGAAAATAAATCTCCTTCCTTGATGTAAAACTCCTTTGCTTGGCCTTCAATCGGGAAAAGAGATAGATCTATGAAAGGAAATGCCTTGTATGCTTGATAATGCATGTCTTTAATGAATACTTCTTGCCCTTGAATTTCTTGAATGCATAATAATTGCTCACGTGTGTGTGTGATGTTCATCATGGATATGGAAATGAGAGGAAGAGGTATCCTTTTATACACATTTCGGGGCTCAGATTTCACAAGCCAACCTCAATTAACTGCTTAGGAGAAATACCCCTTGCATCAGGCTTGAAACCCACTAAATTGCAAAGTCCTAAGACAAGGCCGACTTGATTCGACCTTGTCCAGGAAAGATTTGGCTAGGACCTAGGGTTGCGTGCCAAGGAGGTTTGCAAATATCAGCTTACTAGTAAATCGGGGCAAATCTCGAAGCATGTAAAGGATCTAGGTGGAAGGTGAATCATGTGAATGGATGGAAAATGAGAAAATTTGCATAGAAATTAGAGCCAACCTCAAGTTCAAGAAAGATTGAAGGAGGAGGACCTATATCTAAATTAAGTATGCATTTAAGTGCAATATGAGGTCCTACCATAAGAAACACACTAAAGTAGGCTCATAATGGTCCCAAAATGAGCATAATTTAAGTGATACATTTTTAGGAAGGTACACATATATGTTTTTTTGATACTATTAGTTGAATATTTTAATACGTTATTGAATTCACTTTTACTATTACTTTCATTGCATACATTTTGGCACGCCCGACGGGACCTGCTTCAAGGGTCATTTATATTTATCTTTTGCAAACTAACTCATACTAACATTTTTTTGTTTAAGTGGTTGTTTATAATTTTTATTGATTTTACAGGTTAGAATCAACATGATTGAGGTATTATGTGTCAGATAGTGGAGGAGGATTTTGCAAAGCAACAAAAAAATGTTCAACAGGAACATAGTCTCATCTAACAGGAACACAAACCCATAGACAGGCCCCTTTTCTACCCCTTGTCTATCTTTTTCCTCTTCTCACAATCTCGATGGAACACTATCTATTTTTGCGGGAACACGTACTGTAAACACTAAGTAAAAACCTATAAAAAATTAAAATCAAGTGGTCTTTGTTTCTGCTCTATGGTTTTTACTAGTTTGATAGTCGGCCAGAACATGGCCTGGTTCAGTGGGAATGCTTTCTAAAAATCAAGTATAACTTCCAGCTCTATTTTTTCCTATTTATTGATAATCTCGTGGGAACGCTGCCTAGTTCTGCGGGAACGCGCGCAAAAAAATTATAGTTTCTATGACTGTGCAGTGTCGCGAGAACACGAGCAGAATAGGTGGGAATGTGCCTTAACACCTTTTAACTAAAATTTACTCATATTTTGTTTGGTTTTTAAAATTAACCTTGCATGAACACACATCACTTTTTCACACTCCACTTGGTGAAATTAAAATGAAAAAGGTAACAAATTAAAAAAAGGAAAACTACACACTTCATTTTGGTACAATTAAAGATGAACAAGCTATAAACACTTGATTTTGGTATTACAAAAAGAACCCCTCGTGTATGATTATTTGATTTTAGATTTACAAAACATTGCCTTGACTTAAATTGGATTAACACCATATTTGGTGTGTTTTGTACGCTCGCACTTTTGTAGAGTGGATCCACTTGCAACACACAATCCTTTCCCCTTTCTTTTGTGGTATTGGGTACAAGAGAAAAGTGTTGCTAACACTCACCTTTTTATATTTTAAAGAGTCTTGTCTCGGGGGAAGTGATCACCACTAGGGCGACTTTAAACAGGTAAATCCCTCCGACTGGTATATAAACAAGACACGGAGAAAACCTTGAAATGTCATAATCTATCCAAGCTCAGACATGAGAGTGGATGATAGCTCAGACCAAGCCTATTTGCCTAAGGAGATGACATGGTCCATTAGAGATTTAAGTGTCTAAATCTTGTACAAATCAATTGGGTAAATGCCATGAATCTTATTAAAAATGAGTTAAAATAGAAACTCCCATTTTGCCTTGGTGTCTCATTTTGTAGTGCAAAGGGATTGCGTCGTCCTTTGAAGTTACTCACCATTTGTGTTTTCTTGGAGTTAAGGTGAATGTCTTGGTCTTGGATAGCATTTGTCTTTTCGAAGATTTGGTAGTTGCCACCTGAACAAGGGTACCCTAGTCATCAAGCTCCTTGTAGATCCATTAAAGTGTTCTAAGCTTCCTTATCCTCTATAAGGGATTACCTCCTTCTTTAGGAGGGACAATACGTACGAGGATCAGAAACATCAAGTTTGGAAAATAATTTTCATGCATGTGAGCCTACAAATTTTGCATTGAAACTTTTACCTTAGGTTGGAAAGTGTTTGATTATGTTTTCATTGTGATTTGACCAAGTAAAAAATTTATGACTTGAAAGAGTCATTTCACTAACACATTTAACATCAAAATCTGACCAAATTTTCCGACGAAATATAGATTTTTTTTGTTTTGTCAGATGTTATGAGGTAAAATGGGTCAAAATGTTCTTTTTTTTTAAATGCCCAACGTTTGTCAGAATTTTGATGATGGATACATTCATCAAAATTTTGACAAATTAATAAGTTAAAAAAAACCCTTAGGGTTAGCCAACAATGTTTTCCATCTATATATACTTGTGTGGATAGTATTTTTCATACTTGCGACAATGTTTTGCTAGGTTTCTGAAGGTTATAGACCAATTTTGTTGTCGTCTAATTTTGTTGGCTATGAAGAAAAATCACGTCAGATAATATTAAAGTCAAGAACAAAACAAAGAGACAATTGCTAGATTGTGATCTAAATTGAAAAGAAAAGGTGACGAGAAATGTTATTGTCCCTGCAATAATTACAAGGGCTTAAAGACAAGAAGAATTTTAATTGAACAACAACTGAAAAACATTGTAGGCAGCATGATCACATTGAAGGGGGCCATGATTATTGTCCATTGTGTCCACCAAAGATAAATCATCGTCCATTGTGCAATAAAGTATGTGCAAACATGTGTAACAATGTGAGGATGATAAATGACAAGTGCACTAAAGGTGGAGACAACACATAAAGTATAAATGTGATAACAATTGGAAGTCTTATTTGGGAAAGAAAGATACTAAGAGGGGGGGGTGAATCAGGATCTATAAAACTTTTACACTTTTGAAACAAACTGACTCAACATGTATAACATGAATCACATAAACATTAACTTTAATACTTTAATAGATCTAACTGCTAATCACATTCATGATAAACACATAACACAAAGATTTGGTAACCTAGAAACCCTTGAAAGGTAAACTGGGGTGGGGATGACACCCACAAATCTTCACTACCGCAGTAAAAAAGTGTGCTTGTTAGGGCTACAAAGTTTTGATCACTTTTGATGATCTACACTATGAGGGGTCTGCCCTGTTAAGAGCTTAGAAATTTATTCAATCTACCTTGATTAAAGGATTTAAACTTACAACTAAGTAAGCACTCTATTAGGAGATTTACAAAGTTCTGTTAAAACCCATCTGTTAAGAGATTTAACCTAATTCACTTGCTAGAATGTATCAGTATCCGATCCTTTGGTTTGCATGACTTCAAATGCTGATAAAGAATCTCCTCTTTCAAACTCTTAACTAATCTCTAAATTTGATATAACTCTTTTATGTACTTCACTTCTCTTCCTGTTCACTCTGTCTGATCTATGCTTATGATATACAAAACTCTGCTTCTTCCACATACACACACGACATCTTCTCCTCGCTTCTATTAAGGTTTGAAGCTTTCCTTATATAGATAATTGATGAAGCTTCCAGACCAATATCAATGATCTAGATTCATCACTTTTGTCGCTTAAGCATTCCTAATTTTTGATTGGTTACATTGCTTGCATAGGGATTAATGATCTCTGTCGTAACGCAAAATTAACTCCTTAAATGTCTTTAACGATCATTAAATCATACATAGAAGTCAGCCAAAATGGTTTACCTAAGTGTTTGTGCCATTCCAAAAACATATACAAAAATTGTCTTACTCGGCATATGAAATCTCTGGTGCTCAGTCAAAACTATTATCCATATGCTGCCACTCGGCACTAACTGTTCTATGCCACTCGACATTCATTCTGCTCGGTAACTACTGAGTACTCGGTGACCATTGACTTGCTTGGGAGTAACTACTGCTCGATCCATACATGATATTTACACAAGTCCAATACATTTCTCAGCCTTAGTAAGATGGCTCGGTCGCAGTGATGACCGACCAACCTGCCTTGATAATGACTAAGTGTGTGACACTAATAAACAACATGACTTGGAGATCAACAATCTCCCCTTTTGACATTAGTGGCAAAAACACTTTGTCGTGACTTTTAGTACCTTAACAAAATAGTACTCAAGTACTCTAGTAGTCCCCCTTAGATTATGACCCGGTCTTCATAAAGACTTCAATACATATACATCATATGTACATAACTTTAGACATACTCAAGACTTTAAAAATGAGTATTCAAAACTAACAAAATTGTATGTCATACCTTTCTGATCATATGCATTTTCATCTATTTCCCTTGTCTTCATCAATTTCCCCCTTGTTTTTGTCACTCTTGGTTGTTGGGCTCAGAGAGTACTTATCCAAAAATGGTTTGCGGAGCTGTAGAATCATTGCTAGTGAATTGTCCCAAGTAGTTCTCATGGACTCCAAAGCTTGTAGTTTAACTTCTAGCTGAGCAGCTAGATCAACCAAACTTTCGGCAATAGAGAGAGGAGGATCTCTTTGTACTAATTCCTTTGTAGCTGTCAATTCTCTCTTTATGACCTCCAAATGAGGTATCAACATTATTTGAATAGAGATTATTTTATCCTTATTTTACCATCATTAGCCATTAGCTCGACTAATCTACCTTGGGCATGAGTCAACCTAGTGAAATAAATAGAGATGGAACTTGCATCCATCCTCAATGCACGTCCTGCTGACTTTGAATCTAATTGAAGCTTCTCAATAAGTTGTTGGTTCTCCTTTGTAAAGAATTCTACATCACAAAGCTATTTGTACAAAGAATGAACATTTTGTACAACTTCCTCTAAATTACTTACAAGATTAGAAAGTGCAACCTATTTTACAGCAAGCTCTATTGCAACTTTCTCAAGAAATTTGGTCTCAAACTTCCTCTTAGACCATTGCATGAGCTTCTCATTAGCTTCAATATCATCATTGGTCACCTTTTGAACAATATGAACCAATTGATCTAAAATAGGTGTTTGCTCATTTATATCTTATAAATCAAATGCACCAACAAAGATATCCTTTATATCATGTAATACCTGCTTTTGTTGATATTCTCTTCTCAATTTCTCCTATTTGCTCTTCCTTTTCAATAAATCTTGCAAAATTAGCACTTGCTCATATGACAAGTTATTAGTGTCTCATTTTGGAATCACTATAACTTCATCTAGTGTCACTTCTGTGCTAGGATACTTGTCCTTCTTCTTGTGTGACTTTTTCTTCTTTGTCTTCGGTGTGTTGATACTCGGTCTCTGCTCTCCTTGCAATGTATTGGTGTCACCACTGAGTGGAACAAACTCCTTCTAAGTAATAATTACTTATTGTTTAGGTGTATCTGCGATCTTAGTTTTAGTGAGTGCAAAAGGTGTGACATTCGATAGCTGTAATAGTGCTTGAATAACCTCTTGTTCCTTAGGCTCCTGTCTCTCCTCGATTTATGTAGGCTTAGTCTCCTTTGTTCCTTCATCACGAGGTCCTGAGACATCTATTGTAGACTTATCTTCTTGATCTTCCATGCTCTCATCTCCTTCTACATTAATTTCAAAGTTAGCCTTGGTAGATGAATCTGGAATGGTGATTGTTGGCTTACCCTGCTCCTCGACACTTAAACCTTGTGTATCCTCAACTGTGATTGTGGTGGAGTTATCAAGTGTTGAATACACAGTTGACCCACTCTCAACCTTCTTCCTTATTTATTCCTCAAGATTCTCTGGCTCATCAATGTCTTCTTTATTGTCAAGCTCTACTTGTCCAAATGTGCCTTCATCTGTGTTTGCATTCTTGTCAACTATCAGTCCAAAAATTGTCTTCCAGATTAATGTGCTCTATTGAAAAACCCCTTCAACATCCTTCCTCAATATAGAATATACTCTCAATTTAGGAATAAACTTGTTCCTATATTGCTCCATGAATTTTGTTCTTTGTTTTTGTGTCAAATCAGGCATTAGTTGGGCTAATGCGCCTTCTCTTATCCGTCTTTCAGTCTTAATGGAAAATTGCCATCTCTCATCAATCTTGTTGAACAATTCATCAGGGACAAGATTCCCAATTTCTAATGGTGTCATCTTGTATGATCCCAACATTTCTATCATTGCATCCTCTATCTTTTCCTTATCCTCTTTACTCAACTTTTCAAATTTAATGAATTTAAATCCTGACAAACCTGCGAAACTTTTGATGTTATGGAAAATCTCATCCACATTTGTCGGATGCTTATGTGTGGCCACCTTGAATTTGCCGATATCATTTGTCTCTATCATCTCCTCATCTTCATCATCTTTTTCCAATACATATCTTCTTCTTAGGGTGACTCGGCTCAACCTTAATTTGAACATGCTTTCTTTTCCCAGAGCTCTCCCCTTCATCTTTCTTTACTAAAATTTTCTTTTGTGCATCGGTTGTCGCTGCAATTATAGATGCCCTTGTTCTAGGTCTTCTTATGGCAAGAGGTGTAGGCTTATGCTTAGAATTCTCCTTTCTAGTTGGCTCGACAACCATTATTTTCTTACCCTTCTTTTCTTTTGTGCAACCACTTCTTCATCCTCACTTTCTTCTGAATCACTGGATTGGTCCTCACCATGACCTTGTGTGATCTGAAATGGTGCATTCTCCTCTTCTTCTTGACCTAACATTTTCTCAAGATTTTTAACTATCTTCTTTCTTTTTCTCTCTAAGGTTGCAACCTTTAAGCCCATGATTATCTTAGATTTGGATTCTTCATACCTCCCAAATATCTTAGCATTTGTGTCAACTTCTTCTAAGAGTAAAGTTGTGATTGCTGCAGATGTTTCATCAATATTTACCTCATAGGGCAATGGCCTCAACCATGCTACCCTCGGTACAATGACTTGTACATATGTAAAATCAGTATCAACAAGGAAACATACATCATCATAATGTTTCTCTACTAATGAGACATGGCTTTTGCTCCTTATTCTTATTTTCTTCTTGAATTCAATGAAGTAATTTTTCATAATATTATCAAAGTTTTCTCCTAATTGCTGAATAAAATCATTTATCTGTAGTGTCACTGGTTGGTCGTGACTCTAGACAACATCTCCTAAGGTAGGAAAAGTATTTTGAATATAGAAAAATATATAGACTACCAGGGATCTAAAATTACACATTGCGTTCTTCGCTTTCCTGATTGATGATAAGTTCTCTTCCAATTGAGTCATTTGCAGTTCGACAATATCATATGTGTGATCCTTCTTGACTATCTTCCATGCCTGGTCAACTACAATACAGGGAACACTATCTAATCTAATTGACTGATAAATTTTGTGTGCTATTACCCTTATTGCAAAGTTGATTTCAGGATATGTGACTGTAGAGATTGTCATACCTCATTTGTTCCATTCTTTCATAGTGTTTACTTCAATCACTTCCTTACTCTGACATCGCATAGTTCTCTTTCCTTGCAAAATAAGGTATCCAGTAACTCGGTGAATGATTTCCTTAATGATTTTTATTGGCCCATTCTCCAAACATAAATTCATACTGTGAGCTCTGCTCAAAACTATTTTAATCCATTCAACTTTGAAGTTACAAGGGAAGTCTAGGGCACGAACTAACCCTTTGTCGGTAATGTGCTGGTGTTCAGCCTTCAACTCTCCATTTTCACACAGTTTGTTATATGCTTGCCTCAGCTCATAATATCCAATCTCACTTACTTTCCACATGTAGCACGCCCTCACATCATGAATCATTAAAAACTTTGGTCGGATCGATGACAGGGCTCCCGAGAGATCTCCCTTAATCGCAGTCTCAGATACAACTCAGAAATTCAGCGGTTCACATACATCACTCCTAACCAATTAAACATTATTTACCTCCTTGTCTTGCTTCTTCACTCTAACAGATGAACTGGCAGCCATTTCTTCAAGTTAGGGTTCATAATACGGATTCTGAGTAACTCAACAACAACAGGTCTTATTATCACTTCACAATATTCACCGACGATACACAATTGAATCTTCACAGACTTCGCTCAAATCACACTTTCAATTGCATTTGAATCGCTTTGCAAATTATCTTAATCGCTTTGTGAAATGAAAATGAATGGAAAAATTCATTATATAGATTCGAACGGTCAAATTAGGTCTCCAATAAATGCTCCATACACTAGTAAGTGCAAAACTATTGTCTCAGTCCTTCTATAATAGCTCGGTTAACTCATTTCCATCACTCGATCAAAATCATGACTCGGTCATTATTAACACTTCCACACTTAACTCGGTCAATATATCAGCTCGGTCGTTATGGGGGATCGACATATTGAGAAACTCGATTACCACTGACATTAATACTGATGCTCGACACCAATTGTGCATATTAATTATTTTGTCAGTTCTTGCCTTAGATCTGTTCTAATGCATCTTGACTTATGCAGATATGGACTTTAATACATCTAATGTTAGGAACTGGTGTTAAATATAATGTTTGAGAAAACAGTTCCTTACATACCTTCTTTGCTTAATTGGAAGTAGTGTGATCACCTGATCCATTGGATTGGGTAATCTTGGCTTCACTGTTTCCACTATTGCTCGCTTCTTTCTTTCTTTCTTTATGTCTGATTCATCTGGTTCTTTATTTGATCAATAGTAGGTGTTGGTGCTCTGGTCCTGCAGTCTCTCCTTGTATGACCAATCTTGTGACAACTATAACAGACCAAACTTCCATTCATCCAACTCTTGGATTTATCTCTAAAGTGTGTCCTTATACAATTGTCTGCAATATGATCATATTCACCACCATAATGACAACTATGCCTTGTATTGTAATCCCAATTGAATGTGTTACCTTTTCTAGGTGCATTGCCTTGTTTCTTGGATGTCCACTTACATTTTGCATTGGATATGTAGTCTTGGGCACTATGACCATACTTCTGGCAATTGTAACAATATCCTTGAAATCTAGGTGTAGTAGGTGTAATGCTAGTCTTTGACCTGCATTCATGTGCCTTATGTCCATGCTTCTTATAGTTAAAGCAATATCCATTAAATTTAGGCTTAGGATTGGACTTACCATTCTTGCTTCAGAAAATGTTTGTTGTGTGTCTTGTTTCCCACAACGATGACATGTAGGTTTGTTGTTCTTTGGCTTTGCATTCCTTTGTTCTCCACTCTTTGATGATTCTCCTTCTTCAGTAGATGATAGGTGCTCGATATGGCCTAGTCCAGAGGTGTCATTGGTTCTTCTTGGTGATCTCATTAGTTCTTCAAAATATCTCATGGTTTCACTAGGTTTGATGATTTCCCTTTCATATCTTGACTCATTGTTTAGTTGATTGTTCTCTGATCTCAGATATGTAATTTCAATGTCTTTCATGTTTACCTCTTGATTTGTAAATGTATAGTCAGAAAATGGAAGCACTTCCATAGGATACTGGTTTAGCCTTCCGAGTGAGTGGTTTGGGGTCATGACAAGCGCCTTTGAATGGGTTCCTGATCTTGACATGGCTTCCCCCCTGACCTGCCTTTCTAACTTTCCTGACCTAAATTCTGCATTCTGGGTCTCTGACCTGTGATCCTGGGATCTGGGGATAGGGTCGACCTCCTAGGATAGGGTCAACCTCGGCCTTGCCCTACAACAGGGTCGACCTCGGCCCTGTCCTAGGACATGGCCGACCTCGACCCTGTCCCAGGGTCCAAATCCCGGGAACTTTTGGTTTCCGGGATGTCGGTCTTCACAAAAAGTCTATTCCCGCTTCTGGGTCGGCTGTTTCGGGTTTCGAAATGGTTGATTCCTAAATTATATTTAATATAGGTCCTCTCCTAGGGGTAAAGGCTTAAATGATGATTTAATTATCCTATGTAGGCCTCCTTAGAAGATTGTGCCCTA
>MU216774.1:384258-399028 GCA_018584345.1 Thuja plicata | reverse complement strand
GGATTCATTTGTGTATTAACCCTTTGGGGTTGATCAAAATTGGATCTCCTATTTGTGTATTTCAGGGTGAAAGAAAGGAGCATCTTATCTTCCCTTAATCACAATCACAATTGCAATATACAATCAATCAAATTCAATTAAGTGTAAAGTAGGGTTAAGAAAATCAACACAAATAACAATTAACAATCCAAACCCCCCCTTAACCAAACTTTTTCATCTTTACAGTAAATAATAGTTAGTTTACCATGTCTAACTGATTGTTTGTGAGCTTCTACACATCCCATGTCCTTTCATCAAGTCTAGTAGTCATTTGTCTCTTATCTTCTTCTATCATTATCTTGTCTTCCTCAACTTTCTTTTTATAATTAATCACCTCACATAGTGTTATTGATTGAGTTTCCTGTTCTCTCTTTAGACTTCCGACTCATTCATTAAGTGTGTTATTTTTCTCCAATAGATCTGCAATTGCTGCATTACTTTTTTTGGAATATCCATTATCAAATAGACCTTCAGTGTCTTCTTCTTGATATTTGTTAGGAACCTGTGTGTTCCTTCTATTTATTTTGTTAGTGTAGTGTTGTTGGACGCATATACTTTGTAAGTCATCTTGTGAGTATATTTTATTATCCCACATGCATAGGTAGTATTACTTTTCTAGATCATACTTAGTATATAAGAGTAGGTTGAGGCCTTTGATGGGCACCGACGAATTTATTGTATTGAGCTTGCTCAAAGGAGGTTACCCCCTCGAAGTGGCTCACGATCAATAGATTCACTCTGAGTTCTGCTATTGCTCTATATTCTGTTATTTCATGCATTCTCACCATATTGCTGTAGGAGGTTCCTCTCAATATTGAGTGTCATTTAGCTGAGTTGCCAATTCTTTCCCTGTCTGTAAGGATTTCTTCAATTCCTCTCTTGCTCTCTCAAGCTGTTGCAGTGCAAGCTGAATGTCAATCTTCTAATTCTCTATGACCTGTCCCAACTTATAAACCTCCATCTCCAAGATCTTAACTCTCAAGTGGTTAGACTTCTTCTAAGAGAACAAAGCTCTGATACCAATTGTTGGAAGTCTTATCTGGGAAAGCAAGATACTAAGGGGGGGGGTGTGAATTAGGATCTATAAAACTTTTACACTTTTGAAACAAACTGATTCGACATGTATAACATGAATCACATAAACATTAACTTCAATAGTGTAATAGATCTATCTACTAATCACATCCATGATAAACACATAACATAAAGATTTGGTAACTCAAAAACCCTTGAAAGGTAAAACTGGGGTGTGGATGACACCCACAAATCTTCACTACGCAGTAACAGAGTGTGCCTGTTAGGGCTACAAAGTTTGGATCACTTATGATGACCTACTTGTGAGGGGTCTGTCATGTTAAGAGCTTACAAATTTATTCAATCTACCTTGATTAAAGGATTTAAACTTACAACTAAGTAAGCACTATGTTAGGAGATTTACAAAGGTCAGTTAAAACCACTATGTTAAGAGATTTAACCCGATTCACTTGCTAGAATGTATCAGTACCCGATCCTTCGGTTTGCACTTCAAATGCTAATGACATATCTCCTCTTTCCAACTCTTAACTGATCTCAAAATCTGATATAACTCTTTTCTATACTTCACTGCTCTTCTTGGTCACTCTGTCTAATCTATGCTTATGATATACAAAACTCTGCTTCTTCCGCATACACACACGATCTCTTCTCCTCGCTTCTATTAGGGTTTGAAGCTTTCCTTATATAGATAATTGATGAAGCTTCCAGATTAAGATCAATGATCTAGATTCGTCACTTTTGCCGCTTAAGCATTCCTAATTTTTGATTGGTTAAATTACTTGCATAGGGATTAATGATCTCTGTTATAACGCGTAATTTACTCCTTAAATGTCTTTAATGATCATTAAATTATACATAAAAGTCGGCCAAAATGATTTACCTAAGCGTTTGTGCCATTCCAAACACATACAAAAACTGTCTTACTCAGCATATGAAATCTCTGGTGCTCGGTCAAAACTATTATCCATATGCTATCACTTGGCACTAACTGTTCTATGCAACTCGACGTTCATTCTGCTCGGTAACTACTGAGTACTCGGCGACCATTGACTTGCTCGACAATAACTACTACTCGGTCCATACATGATATTTACACAAGTCAAATACATTGCTCGACCTTAATAAGATGGCTCGGTCGTAGTAATGACCGACCAACCTGCCTTGATAATGACTAAGTGTAGACAACATGATTTGGAGATCAACAATAACAACTATCACCACCTAAAGTGAAATTTCTCCTACACCATATGCTTATAAGGATGCAAACTCCTAAGTGTCTTGTACACAAACTACTATGCATGCATTATCCTAAATAAACTTAAGTAAAGTGTAATTAGTGAATATTTATTCATTACACCAACATAACTAAATGTTATCTTCTTCCATGAATATTGAGATTGTATAAATCCCAAATTTAGAAGAGAAGTAGGTATTATCTTCTTTTAGACTAGTCTGTATAATATGAACCATTATCTATGCAACAACCAAAGTGCAACATTGTAACATTTATTGTAATTATTAATTAATTAGAAATTAAAGTTCCCATTAATTTCTAATTTTTAATTAATTAATAATTACAATAAAGATGTTGCCAAATATGAACCCAATCATTCTAAATTCAAAGTAACTCATAATTATTGCACAAATTCCTTAATTATTGTCAAATATGAACCCAATCATTCTAAATTCAAAGTAACTCATAATTATTGCACGAATTTCAGCAATTAAGTCATTTGTTTGTTGGAAGATGGCTGAAATTTGAAAACAGGAAGATGTATTTTTGTACGGCCAAATTCTCATTTTGGTCCAAAATGAGAATTTGGCAAATCCCACCTTTTTTTTTTTTTTTTTTTGTAGAATTTGCCAAATTCTCATTTTAGACCAAAATGAAAATTTGGCCGTACAAAAATATATCTTCCCGTTTTCAAATTCCAGCCATCTTCCAACAAACAAACGGGCCCTCGGGATTACGAGTTTGGAGGACAGGATGCTAAGGGGAGACGGTGGAACAGAAAATTACCAATCGACAGAGACATACACTCCCACTGCATCCATTGGCAGTTCTCAACCAGGTAGTCATGTACACTCGGAAGAAACATACGGATGGGGACAGAGCAGTAATGGTGGTATTCCTCCTCATTACAAAATTCCTGCTGATGAAGAACATTCTGGAAGCGGGCCATGGAGGTCAGCTGATGATGCTCCAAACAGCGAAACTTTAGGAAGATACTTGCTGAATCGAGTAAGCCAGGCAATCACTAGATATTCCCATTCTGCTCTTCGTTTTGATATCATAGGGCCAATCTTTTTGAAAGGTCCAACTTGGGGTGTTAAGCAAAAAGAATTAGAAAATCAGTTTCTCACTTCTTCCGGGGCAGATAGGAATCCAATGAAAACTTCTAGGGCGGAACCAGAGCCAGCAAAGCCTTCCGGTAAATGGGTCCAGGGAATTCAGGATGTTGGTGCTCGGATAAAATTCATGCAGGTGAATATTTTAACTGGGTTTGTTCGATGTAGTCTCTAATTTTATATGCATTGTATTTCCTTGCAAAATGTGTCCAGTAGTTAATTTCAAGAGCTATACATGCTTAAAGGATGATAAGATAATAAGAAAAACAGATAGAGAATGCTTCATCAATAGGAAAATGTAATTTTTTTTGGCTTTATATGTGGATTGTTAAGTTTGGTTTACTTTCAAGCTGGGCACGAGTTCCAAACCTAGAGATGCAAAATTTAAAAAATATATAAGGTAAGTGGAAAGAAATCCTCTCGTGGTCTTCAAATTGGTTTGGGGGGAATGTTTCTGTGACCAAAATTATCTTTCTATAGTTTTATTTTTCTATGGAGAAGATTAAAGAACCATATATTTTAGAAGCGTTGAATTTTGTTAACCTCTTTCAAGCGACAAGGTTTTGGAATCATATATATTATTTACAGAAGTTTTGAAACGGTGACAAATCTTTTCCAATAAGAATTATCAATTTTATATAGCTTAAGAAAATAGTTTATGATTCTACAGACAAACTAAACATATTTTGGGAAGAAAACAATTGTGAGGAAATTTTTTGATATATTAAAGAGAAAGAAGATAACAACATTTTGCTATTGTTAGTTATTATTTTTTCGTGGTTTACTTAAAGAGTGATCAAATAATATTAAAAAAATGAGGGATAGTACTTAAGCAACTGATAATTTTATTAAGTGTTAACGAGTACATAGCATCACTGAAAGGCTTACATGGTGGTCTTTGATTTCAGATATGGGATTTTCCTCATGAGGAAACTGGGGAACCGAGTCTTCCATGGGGTTTGAATATTGGGTTGGGAGCTAGTGTGGAAATTGATAGAGGTGGGCGTGTTATTCCTAAGGCAAGGTTGCAGACCAAGCTGCAGCTCTTCATATTCTGCCCTCACCATGTTTTGAGCTGCGAAGCAAGTTGCCGTTAGGCTCAACATCATTTCTGGTTGATATCAGATACAGGTAGTTAATGAATTGCTGTTTGTGCCCTGAAACTTTCTGTTACTTCTGATTATTTTTAGGCCCAACATTGTTTCTTGTTGATATCAGATACAGGTAGTTAATGAACTTCTATTTGAGTCATTTTGTGTACTGGAACTCTCTCTACTTCTGCATAGTTGATGTTTCCTTTTGCTCCTGATTAGCTATTGAAACTTGTTGCACTTTTGAGTCTCATTGATTTACTTTCTTTGTTGGTGAGTATCAATATAATCCCTTTCTTCCTTCTTGCTTTTTGAGTTACCTAATTTCAATTTGCAATCTTTTGTTTTTATTTTAGCAATCACTTTACAGAGCTCTAAGAGTAGAAGATGTTTAAGGTCTGACACTTTTTTTGATTGAATAATGTAGATCTAATAAGGGTTCACATCCAGTATAAAACTAAAACTTACATAAGAATTCAAAAAATGGATCCAACAAAACAAAGAGGTAACACGACTTGAAATTATGTTCTTAAATCTTGGTGGTGCAAAAAATCATGTTACCAGTTTGCTGGGTTGTAAGCCTGGATTCAGGTCTAGTTCATACATAGTCCAGTATTAGTTTGGGCCAGTCTGAGTGTGGACGGGGTGCTGTAAACTGCATCCAGATTTGTTGGGGTAAGCAAGTATAATGGGCGCCTTCCAATTTTTTTACTTTTAACTTTTATGATTTTTCTTTATTGACTTTATGGATTGACTAGTTGGTCTAGAAAAGCAACTCTAAATCCTAGATTTGACCTCAATACAAATTGGAACAGAAAAACAAACACATTTACATCCTTTTGAAAACATAACACAAAAACAAATACACATGCTGAACTTTCATTCTTGCTTGTCATTGCCCATATAAAGCTGAAGCTTGATCATTGAAGATCCTAAAGAGTTTGAATTACTATTTTTATGTGCGTGCAAGTGCCTATTTACAGCCAAGGAGATAGTGGAAGAAGTTTCTTAGACTAGAGGTAGGTTTCATCTGCTTCTTTTTCTTCATTTGCCTTTCGCAAACTCAATCTCTTCCTTTGTTTTTCTTTCTTCTAAATTTAAATGAGTTACAATATATATATTTTTAGTTTTCATTTGTTGGAATGTGTTGTTTTTCAAACTGTTGCCTCAAGGATTATAATGGCAGCTAGCTCTAGCTTTGTGGGCCAACCTTGTTTCCAAACAGACCCAAATTCACCATTGTGGAAGTATGTTGGCATGATATAATAGGTTCTAGGTGGTGGTTGATATATTTGGATTTTAACTTTTGTAGTGTGTGGTATTCAATGTACAATCTCATATATTTGTGTGAAAAGCCACATGTGCAGTGTTCTTAGGATGGACATCAAATCTTGCCTTGGCAAGAAGGATGCACTTGTGGCAACATGTAGAGTGATGGATCATATTGGAGAGAGGAGCAAGTATAAGACAGTTCTCTAAGAATAGTTCATTCTATGGCAAATAGAGGATCTCAATAAAAGATGCCCCTCGTTTCCCTGTCTCTTAGCATTCCTGAAGTTATGGTAGAGAACCACCTATTTTTGTTCACACATGAAGAAGAGCCTGCTATCGATAAGAAAATGAAGGGCCATTAGAAAAGGCATTCCAAAATGAATTCCAAAAGAGTGCCAATTGACAGGTTATGTGTCTATGCAAATGGGTTTGCCCTTTAATGTTGTTGGGTGACTATGGTGATAAGAGATGGTGAGATTAAATTAATGAGGCTCAAAAGGCGCAAGGGCTTGGGTTTTGAGAAGGGGCGCACTACCATGGTGGCAAAGGCGGTGAAACTTGTAGAAGATTCATTGCAGTCCATTTGGATTTTGTGAATCAAGATAATGGTATCCTTTGTTTCTAATGGATGTAGGGATGCAGAAATAGGCCTTTGATCAATGGGATGGCAGTCTCCCTTAAAGTGGCAATGTTTTTAAAAGCCATGAATTGTGAGGGGCAAGTGAAGGATGCACAACTTATTGATGATATCTTCATACGAACCGTTGAGCAAATGGGGTCTTACAATGTTGACCAAATCATAATGGAGAATGCAAAAAATTGCAGAGCAGTTGGTTTGTTGGTTGAGACATGATATTCCCACATCTTTGGATACCTTCTCCGATTCACTTACTCAACCTAATGTAATGTCCCCCGTTTGAAACCCTAATTTTGATATCCCCATCCTTTTCACATCATGGCAACCAAGTACTCCAATTTTGTGAAGTTACTAGAGATACAAAATTTACATAATAAATCTAAGGATCAAACATGAAGAAGTTAGATGTGTTGTGAATGATAGGTACACTTTAGTATATATATCAAGTATGAAACAAGCTTAGCATTGAGCAGACAAGCAAATATAAACAAGACTCTCATGGGTTGATGTTAAATATTGATGAACATTCATAGAGGCATCAGATTTATACAAGCAAGCTAGCAGTAGTCATAGACCGGTCCAAAGAAGAGAATTAAGAAATAAGGAGGACAGAGATACAGGTTTAACAAATACAATGATCTGTATATTAATCATGTAATATGCATCAATTCAGCTACTAATATGCAGTGATTAATATATGTCAAAATTTATGTTAAACAGCATTTGAACAAAAAGATATATTGACATACGTTAATAGTGGCGATTTCAAAGTAGACATAAAGTTACTTATGTTAACAAATGTTATTAATGGCATCAATATATTAAGGATTCCTAAACATCCGTTTATGCAGTGACTTCATAGGAGATTAATGTAATGCCTATATCTCAGCACTCAATTTAATTATTATGCATAATGTTTGTTCAAAGCAGCGATTGAAGGAAATGAGTGTATTACAGCATTTAATAATAAACAATTAATATGCTTAAGACAGCGATCTGAATAGAGGAATAATGACTATCGCAGCGATAATTACAATTTGGCAAGTTAGCAACTATGATTTGCATTATTATTGATTTGACTAAATCTATAATTAGTGACAGCACAAGGAGAACGATTAAATAAGAGTCATTAATAAGTGGCAGTGGTTTCACAAGTAAACCAAAAGCCATGATTTGTTAGGAAGAGGGTTTCCCATCGCATCTGAAAAGTTGTGATCCTTAGCTTTGCAATATACAAAGGAAGGACAAACCTATTCCCTCAGCATCATCGGAAATAGAGAACAAGACAATAATAAGAAAGAGCAGACTATAGCTCAGACCAGTGATCTGGTTATGCTGTAACTTATCTATGAATTAAACACTAATTCACAGTGTATATCTGAATTCTGTTAGGCATAAGGGGCCAATATATGGTCCAAAATAAATACTGTAGTAGTTATATCTGTTAATAATAGTGAAAATCAGAATTATATATCGGTTATATCTTATATATATATATATATACATTCATAATACATGTGACATTAGTATATTCATTCTTAATAACTCACTATTGCCCCTTAAGAGGATAGGTTGGTTTTGTTAGGGAGAGGTAGAGTAATTCCTCACAAGGTAGGTGAATCCCAAGATGGGATAGGGACAAGGTCCTGAAGCCTTGTGGGAGCCTTGTAGATTGGTTTCCAAGCGCCCTATGACAAGTAATTCCCCACCCTCCTTAGGGTTGATGATTAGGAGAGAAGTAAGGATTGGGGCTTACGTATGTTAACTGCCAAATGTATTATGATGATTAATTGTTTCTTAATTTAATCTGATTTAAATGTATCGTGATGTGTGTTAATCACTAGGCAGCCTCCTAGTAGGAAACGTTACAAAGACTAAGTAAATTTCCATTTCCAAGCGCAATCCAAACCCTGGTTGGGAATTTTAGGGTAAATCAAGTAAAGTCCCAATAGGGGACACTACAAATGGTATTAAAGCATTATCCTGCCATCTTGCGGGACAAACCTACCATAATTGCAATCTAAATAGGGACTAACTATTCAGCCCTTTTCTTGAATAAGTTAAGAATATAATCAAGTAGGTCAACACTACATTTCTACATGTATGTGCCTTAAATTATGCTTACTCTAAGTCTATTTTATATACATACTCTACATGTGAATACCTTGTGTTTGTTTCATGCATGTTTACTCCATGAGAACATTGCTCATGTATGCTTTGTGTTTTGCTTCATGCGTGTATTTATTGCTTGCTTCATGCCTTACATGTCTGATGAGTATTTATGTACTGCTTCATGACTTACATGTTTGGCGTGTAATTAAGTGTATTGCCTCATGCTTTAAGTGTTTGATGTGTAATAATTGCTTTATGCCTAACATGTATACTTCATGCCTTGCTTGCATTTATATGACTTCATAGCCTATGTGTATTTATACTTCATGCCTTGTGTGTACATTCATGCCTCACATATATTGATGCTTTACACCGCAACATATTGCTGCTTCATGCTTTATGTGTTACATGTATGCTTCATGCCTTAAGTGTATTCATGTGTATCCTTCATGCACTACATGTATGCTTAAGTGAATCCATACGTATTTATGTGTATACTTCCTGACTTCAGTAAATTCATGTGTGTGCCTCATGCTCTATGTGCTATGTGTATTCACATATGTGCTTCCTGACTTAAGCGAATTCATGTGTATGCTTCATGTGCTATGTGTATTCACGTGTATGGTTCATGACTTAAATGAATTCATGCTTTATCTGTTACATATGTTCACATGTATGCTCCATGACTTAAGCGTATTCATGTGTATGCTTCACGTGCTACGTGTATTCACGTGTATGCTTCATGACTTAAAGGAATTCATGCTTTATGTGCTATGTATATTCACATGTATGCTCTGTGAATTCATGTGTATGCTTTGTGCTTTATGTGTGTGTACATGTATACTTCTTGAAATAAATTTATGCTTTATGTGCCACATGTGTGTATGCCTCATGTCTTTAGTGTATGTATCTAGATGTGTGATTCATGCCTTAAATATACGATCCCTGCCTTATGTGCATTCGTGTGTATGATTCATGCCTTATGTGTATTCATGTGCTTCACACCTTAGGTGTATTCATGCTCTATGCGTATTTGTGTACATGATTCATGCCTTCAGGTGATTACTTCACGAGTGCCTTCCTAATGTATACACTTCATGTCTATTGTGTTTTCAGCATGGTTACTTCACGAGTGCCTTCCTAATGTATACACTTCATGTCTGATGTGTCTCCAAACAAGTTTATTTCATGAGTGTTATATGAGTACTTATAAATATTTCAAGAGCTATATTCTTGCTTTCAAAAGGGGGAGGGTTTTATGAGTACGTGAAGCTCATATCATGAGGTTCCTAATACAATGTGGACCCCTCTTCATAGTTAGTCTAAGTTCAGTCACATCCTAAAGCCCAATTTCTTATGTTTGATGGGATGGGAATGGGAGATGAGATGGACACTTCCTTGTAAAATCCCAGACTTCTAGACTATTTCCAAGAGTGAAATATCAGGGTAATATTGTAACAAAAACACATCCTAGGTGTAATTGCAAATTTTGTGTATTGGATTGTCACTTTGTCGGTTCAACAACCATCCGAATATTTATTTGGGCAATTCGTAATGGATCAAATCAATTAAATTTATGCATATGTTCAAGTACGATTCAATACACTTTCCAGGAAATAATAAACAAAACTGCAGTAGCAGGTAAAAATAACTCCAGATGGATGACAAAATGATGTATTTAATATATGCACCTGTGAATGCTTGTTGTAATACAATCGCAATCTTCTTGTCTCCTGCTGGTGTCGATTAATGCTTGCAGGTGTCAGATGTGACACTTTAAATTCCGCAGCACGTGGTTTCTCCTGTCTACCCGCAACATCCTTATCGCGTGGCTGGGAAGTTCCTTTGTTTGATGTATATTGCGCCGGATGTAGAGAAAGCAATTTCTAGAACAAACAAATCGTTTGTCTTCTTGCCGAGCCAAATAGGGTCCACGTTTTGACTTTGATTTGCTGTGCCTAATACTGCCAGAACTTGTTTGTCTTTTGCCGGAAGGTAATACAGAATACCACAGGTGTATTTGTCTTTTGCGAAACTAACGTAGAAGATTATTGCTATATCTAACCAATTAGTGACCGGATTCTAATATCCTTGACCAAACTTGCCAACAGCCTTCTTTGTAAATAATCATTTCCCATACTGTCGTATGCAACCAAAAATCAATATAATAAGACGTTGAAGTTCCTTCACTGCAAAGATGTAATATTCTGAAACGTCAACTTGTTGACGATGGTTCAAACCACTAGGCCAGAGGATTGCGCTCTGACGAAAGGATTTCACTGTATCTTTTATTTCATAACCAATATCTGAAAATTCAAGCATGTCTTCAACGTGATAACACGATTCTTTTATTTACAACCCAGGTGGTTGTATCCCGTAAGGGAACTGTTCCGAAAAGGAACTACTTTATTAATAACAAATAACTTTAAAGTTGAAATATAAATTATTTAATATTAATTAATTTGTTCATTAATATTAAATAATTAAATTTCCTTATTATTTAAATAGTCATTTAATGACTATTTGGGGACATGACGAGTCTCCCTTGCCTCGTGTTGCTTGCCCACAAGCAACTGTAAATCTGGATGACTGAGAATCTGCTCATTTTCCCAAGTAGCATCATCCAAAGACAAGTCCTTCCATTTGATCAAATATTCCCGAATTAGGGTGACGTAAGTGCCGGTCCCGCGTGTTGATAATCCGCTCAGGAATCATTGCAAGTTTTCCTTCCTCGTCCAATGGTGGTAAAGTCTTTGAAACTGTGACCTGTTGACCTAATGCCTTCTTGAGACAAGAGACGTGGAACACATTGTGGATACGATTACCTGCCGGTAAAGCCAACTCATAGGCAACCTCTCCAATTTTGCCCACAATCGGATAAGGCCCATAAAACCGAGGTTTTAATTTCTCCGCTCCACTACGTTTGAGAGATGACTGTCGATACGACTGTAATCGAAGGTACACTAAATCACCCACCTCAAAACGCTGCTCCACCCTTTTCTTATCTGCGTAGAGTTTTTGCCGGTTTTGAGCACAGTATAAATTGTCTTTGAGGGTTTTTAAGATATCTTGACATTCCTGAAGCCAATCCCATGACTTAGGCACATTACTGGTGTCAAAAGCAAGATCAACAAAGGATAAAGCATCATACCCATATAATGCCTTAAATGGTGACATACCAATAGACATATGGAAAGTAGTGTTATAGCAGTACTCGCCCAAATGCAACCAACGAATCCAAGCCTTCTGATGCCCAGCAACATAATTACAAAGATATCCTTCAATCCACTTGTTGACTATTTCTGTTTGCCCATTAGTTTGTGTATGGTAGCTAGTGCTGTGATGCAAATCTTTACCTGTCAACCTGAATACTTCTGCCCAGAAGTTACTCAAAAATCTGCTGTCACGATCACTAATGATGTTCTTTGGAAGACCATGTAACCAAAATATCTCCTTAAAAAACAATCCGACAACCTGAACAACTGTGAAGTCTGTAGTGATGGCAAAGAAATGTGCAAATTTTGTTAATCTATCAACCACCACAAAAATGCAATCTTTACCTTGAGCTCGTGGTAATCCAGTAATGAAATCCATCGAGATACTTTCCCATTTCTGATCCGGAATAGGTAGAGGCTGTAGTAACTCAGCTGGATAAGAGTGTTCTGCTGACAAGTGATACATTCCTTGACATATTGCAAAACATCATGGTTGAGCCCTTTCCATGTGAATCTTTCCCGAATATGCCTGTAAGTTTTGAAGTAACTCGGATGTCCTGCTAGAGGCAAATCGTGAACAGTTTGCAAAATTCTCATCTTCAATTTAGACTCAGGTACCAAGAAGATTCTATCTTTGTAGTAAATAATATCATTCACAACTGTGTACCTATCATCCTGAACTTTCCCATCCAACAAATCACAAGCAATGGAGTTCTTAGAATATTCGTCTGACAACAAAGACCTCCAATCAGCTGATACCCCACTCAAAGCATTTACTTTCGGTCGTCTAGACAAAGCATCAGCCACAACATTGTTCTTACCCTTAACATATTCAATTTCAAAATCATAAGCTTTAATTTTACTGATCCACTTTTGTTGCCTATCATTCAAATCTCTTTGATTAAGGAAATATTTCAGACTATTATGATCAGTTCTAACTACAAATTTGGCTCCAACTAAGTATTGTCTGAATCTAGCTAATGCATGCATAATAGCTAACATTTCCTTGTCATATATGGAATACAGTTTTTCCGCACCAGTGAGTTTCCGGCTTTCAAACACTATCGGATGTCTATTTTGCATTAGCACGGCTCCAATGCCTTTACCTGATGTGTCACATTCTAGTACAAAGGGCTGATCAAAATTCGGTAATGCAAGGACAGGGCAAGAACTCATTACCTCTTTGAGTTTGTCAAATACCTACTGTGACACTGTAGTCCATCTGAATGCCCCCTGTTTGGTAAGATCTGTCAGTGGCGCTCCAAGCTGTGAAAACCCTCTAACAAATCTCCTGTAGTAACTACATAAGCCAAAGAAACCTCGTAAATCAGAAAGAGTCTGTGGAGGCGGCCAATCCAGAATAGCCCTGATCTTTTCTTGATGCACCTGCACACCTTGAACACTGATCATATGTCCCAAATATAAAATTTCCGTCATACCAAATTCACATTTAGAAGCTTTTGCATAAAGAGATTGAGACTCCATTATACCCAAAATTTCATCAATATGTTTCAAATGTTCCTCCCAAGACTTGCTGTAAATCAGTATATCATCAAAGAAAACAAGCAAGAATTTCCGCAGCTGCTTATTAAAAATATGGTTCATATAAGACTGGAATGTGGCTGGAGCATTCGTTAGTCCAAAGGGCATGACCAAGAATTCATAATGACCATGGTGACAAGGAAAAGCAGTTTTATGTATGTCCTGTTCCCTTAACTTAATCTGATGATACCCGGATCTCAAATCAATCTTAGAAAAATATACAACACCATGTAATTCATCTAACAACTCATCAATGCGGGGAATCGGATACCTGTTTTTAATAGTCTTTTTATTGAGGGCCCGGTAGTCGATACACATACGAAGAGTCCCATCTTTCTTTTTGACCATCACTACCGAAGAAGCAAATGGGCTCGAGCTAGTTCGAACATGTCCCATATCCAATAGCTCCTTAATCGCTTTCTCTATTTCATCCTTGAATGCCTTGGGATGCCTGTATGGAGTAGTGATTATGGGCTTAGCCCCTTCTTCCAGTTCAATTGTGTGTTCAAAACCTCTGTCTGGAGGTACCCTAGGAGGTATATCATTGAAAACTAGGCTGTGAGAATCTAATATCTGCAACAAATCGTCTGAATAGTGCTTAGTTTCAAAACCTGTTACCTTTGAAGTGATCAAACACTGTGCTAACCAAGCAATCTCGCCGTGACAGAAAATGGCTTCCATCCTTTTAGTAGAAACAACTCTGGGTCCACCATTTGACATTCCCCTGAGAATTACCTTTTGTCCATCCACTTTGAAAGAAAATTCCATACGTTTAAAACTCTGCGAATATTTATCCAAAGTTTCCATCCACTGAATTCCCAAGACAACATTAGTATCTGCTAAATCAATTACATAAAAATCATCTGTTACCATATAATTACCAAGAGCAATACTCAATTGTGGAACTTTATGTGTGCTGACTAAATTAATACCACCTGCCACTTTCACATCAAAACCTTCATGTTTAACTGTATGTAAACCCCTTTTCTTAACAAGAGCAGCATCAATAAAATTATGTGTAGATCCACTATCAATCATAACAATAACTCGTTGACCCTGTAACACCCCTCTTACCTTGAAAATGTTGTAATGAGGAATTCCCGTCATGGAAGCTATTGTACCATTTGGCTGTTTATTTTCCTGTTCTAAGCCAGAATTCCTTTGAGGATTTTCAATATTTGGATTTGTATTTTCCCCATCTTCTTCTTCATCTGATAGTACTTCAATGTAATGTATTTTCCCTTTACCCAAACACCTATGACCTGGCTGCCATGATTCTTTGCAACTAAAGCACAATTTGCGTCTCCTGAGTTCATCCCTTTCTTCTTTATCAAATATGGGTTTTGGAAATGTTTCTTTGTTGGAAAGCTCTTTGTCTTTATCTAATTTCGGTAAAGGATTTTTGTTCCAAGTTTTCCCTTTTGTGGACGGTTCTAGATCTCTAGCCTTCTTAATAGCCATTTGCAGAGTGGTAGGAT
>MU216774.1:366538-383975 GCA_018584345.1 Thuja plicata | reverse complement strand
CACCATTCATGTGCTACTCCATCAAGATGTAATGCTGCATATTTGATAGCTTCATCCTCCTTCATAGGGTTTAATTGAAAATATGTGTCTAATTTCTGAACCCAAGCTCTAGCAGTGGTTTTTCCCGCGCCATCAAAATAGGGGATGGACATCTTCCCAATTTTCCTTTGTAATTCACTATTGAAATTTCTGCCCCTATGCGGCCTATGTTTCATTCTGACATCCATGTATTCTCTAAATGTCATGTGAGATCTAAATTCTGCCCCAGCTGAGTCCCAGTCATTCAAAATTTCACCCTGTACTTCTCTAACTGTAGGTTCATGTTCTGGATGTAAATTTTGTGGAGTAAAATTTGGCATATAAGGTCTGGCTGTTGCTGATCTTTCTGGTTGATTATTATTAATTGAACGTTCATCCCTACCACCTTCATTCTGATTTTGGTTTACATTTTGAGTCATGAATTGAGTCATCAGATTGGTCATAGTATTTATATTGTTTTGCATATCTTGTTGACTTCTAATCAATGCCGCAATCAAGTCCCTATTATTTTCTGGTTCTGCCATGCGATTGTCGTGTTCAAAAATTATCTCTTCTTCTAACTCAGTATGACTTTCCTCAATTTCAAATTGTGGAATTGAACTGGTTGGACTGGTTGGATGCCTATTTTGATGTTCTCTAGTATTTCGGAAGTTGTAATGGTCTGATGGCATATTCAGTAAAACATGTTTTCCCTATTTACCACACAATAGAAACACCCCACAGGCTGGCAAGATAGAAAGCTCTGATACCACTGTAAAATCCCAGGCTTCTAGACTATTTCCAAGAGTGAAATATCAGGGTAATATTGTAACAAAAACACATCCTAGGTGTAATTGCAAATTCTGTGTATTGGATTGTCACTTTGTCGGTTCAACAGCCATCCGAATATTTATAATGGTTCAAATCAATTAAATTTATGCATATGTTCAAGTACGATTCGATACACTTTCCAAGAAATAATAAACAAAACTGCAGTAGCGGGTAAAAATAACTCCAGACGGATGACAAAATGATGTATTTAATATATGCACCTGTGAATGCTTGTTGTAATACAATCGCAATCTTCTTGTCTCCTGCTGGTGTCGATTAATGCTTGCAGGTGTCAGATGTGACACTTTAGATTTCGCAGCACGTGGTTTCTCCTGTCTACCCGCAGCATCCTTATCGCATGGCTGGGAAGTTCCTTTGTCTGATGTATATTGCGCCGGATGTAGAGACAGCAATTTGCAGAACAAACAAATCGTTTGTCTTCTTGCTGAGCCAAATAGGGTCCACATTTTGACTTTGATTTGCTGTGCCTAATACTGCCAGAACTTGTTTGTCTTTTGCCGGAAGGTAATACAGAATACCACAGGTGTATTTGTCTTTTGCGAAACTAACGTAGAAGATTATTGCTATATCCAACCAATTAGTGACCGGATTCTAATGCCCTCGACCAAACTCGCCAACAGCCTTCTTTGTAAATAATCATTTCCCATACTGTCGTATGCAGCCAAAAATCAATATAATAAGACGTTGAAGTTCCTTCACTGCAAAGATTTAATATTCTGAAACGTCAACTTGTTGACGATGGTTCAAGCCACTAGGCCAGAGGATTGCGCTCTGACGAAAGGATTTCACTGGATCTTTTATTTCATAACCAATATCTGAAAATTCAAGCATGTCTTCAATGTGATAACACGATTCTTTTATTTACAACCCAGGTGGTTGTATCCCGTAAGGGAACTGTTCCGAAAAGGAACTACTTTATTAATAACAAATAACTTTAAAGTTGAAATATAAATTATTTAATATTAATTAATTTGTTCATTAATATTAAATAATTAAATTTCCTTATTATTTAAATAGTCATTTAATGACTATTTGGGGACATGACATTCCTAAATCCCAATTTCTTATGTTTGACACCTGAAGAACTGCATTAGTTCAGCAGAATGTAGATATCATTGAATTCTTTTAAAGTTGCAAACATACTCAATCATATTTATTTGTATTTGAAGGAGCTGTGGTTACTCGTGATCATTCAGAAAGCTGTATTGCAACTGCTGACATATGTAGCTAAATGATTAAGCTAAACCTTTCTGATAGATAAGTTTTGCAGCAAACTTGCATGCATTCATCATGGAATGATGAGGGTTTTAAATACGTTTTGTTGTATTTGGAAGATAAACTGAAGATGATGAAAACAATTGTAATAAGGGTTCCCTTGAACGTAATATCACTGAATTTTCAATTTGATATTTTTTTAATGCTCCATTAATGTAACGTCCCCTATTGGGATTCTACTCTATTTTGCCCTAGAACTCCCAAGTAAGGTATGAAGTATATTTAGGAATGCAAATTGCCAAATTTATATCTTGATTTAGAGCCTGCCACCAGGTTAGTTATCATTATGAAAGAGATGAAGAAACATATAACCAGCAATGTAATAAAGAGAATTGTAATCATCATTGTAATTTACATAATGTGCGTGTGGGATTCAATAATACTTTCTCTAACAACCTATCGTCATCATGAGTCCCTTGGAAATACATATAAGGTGCCTCGAGCTTACACTTTTCCATCAATCCCAAGAGCATGGAATGACACCTGCCATTCGGCCTCATGGCCTCACCCGGGGTTGCCTTACTTGAATGGAACTTATGTGCTACTTGCATCCCTTATTATGTATTCCATCCTATCCTCCATAATGAGATAGTTTGTAGATTAAAGTATTGAAGAATCTTATACATCTATTCTGTTATGCATAGACATCTTAGTGGCAAGAATAGCAACATATAAATGTATATCAGTAGCAATATGTTATTTTCATAATAAATCAGCCAGATCACAATGCGCTATGTATCATACCAATGACTTGAACAGTTATAAGTCTACGGTATAGCTTTATTAATTATGAAACTCAAAGTTTCTTCCTTGATGGAATCTCTTATTTTCTTTCCTTCGATGCTCCTTGCTCTTTTCTCCATCGCGGCTTTATATCTTATCATCCTTTTCAAGATATGTGACTCTTGGAGTGGCTGCCCTTCTATGAGGGGTTGAGTCTCTTCATTGATGCCTCTTTGTTAATCACTAGTTATCATAATGGATTTCTTGCAATCGCACCTCTTGAAGGATTGCATGTATTTAACCAAACACTTACTGCTTTGCTTAGTTGAGATGGCTGCTTAGTTAAGATTGCTGCTTAGTCAAAATCGCTCCATTGCTATATTATAATCGCTGTTTTATTATCACTCAGCCACAGTTCTTGAATAGTGTTCACTGATTGTTATCCTAAGGTATGGATATCCCCATCATGACAGGGGCATGGCAATTAACAAGAAAATCATGATTACATCAAGCATGCCTTCATTTTAATTTTAATTTATTTGCATTTTTAAGTCTTTTATATCTATGTTTTTTTTTATACACCTGTTCACTTGCTAGTCCCCTTTAATCTAGGATGTTAGGGGGACTTTTAGGTGTATCCACATTTTCTTGTTCCCCACAAAAAGAGATTTGATGGGATATTCGTTTCTAGAGGTTCCTCTGCACAGATCTATTTAATTTTGTTGCTAGTTGTATAAAACTTAGCACATTAGCAAAATATGAACCAATTAGTTATATGTAGCAAAAATTCTGAAATCCACTTCCGGATTGATTAGAGTTGGAAGCTCCAGCTTGTAAATAGTTAGTCTTACCAGTTGAGATGTGCACTGTAAAAGATAACTTCAGTTAAGATCACATCAGCTATGAATATAACAAACACTTCTTCAAGGCAAGGGATGCAATAAACAGTGACTTAAAGTGGTACATACAATGACATTGTAATCCGTCATGGTGCAAAGCTAGTGCATTCAAGTATCAATGGAGTTGTCTACGACTCTACAGTATAACAGAAGAGTTGAAGTTCTTTGTTATTTTTTGTCAATGGGCCATGGTTCGTTAGATGTGGCAGGTGCTATTCGCTGGAAGACAAGAAAATCAATGCAAAAATCTGCATGTGGAACCTGACTTGGATTGTCATCTAGTTACAGAGAGAATTTGTGCGATCTTGAAGAAGTTCCTAGTGTGAAGTCCATTTAGGTTATCTTACCAATCTCTGCTGGGATAACCAAGTCAACATTCGAGGTGAACATTCAAAGGTTTAGCAGGCCATCAGAATCAAGTTCAGAATTTGTAGTATTCTTTTTGAAATATTTCACCCCAATAATACTTGAACTAAGGAATTGCATGTGCAGTCAGAGGACAAAGCCCATTCCCTTGGGTACGAATGATTCTCTTTGTTTCATCAATTTAATATAGTTCAATAAATAAATAAAGAAGTGCAATGCGGTTCAATATTTACATTGATGCAGGAAAATAACTTGCTTTTAGTCTCTTGAATATAAAGTAAGACATGCAAATCGCATGAGAGAATAAACTAGACACACATAACCAAATGTCTTTAATAGAATAGAAAAAGTGAGATATTACTCAAATATCGAATAAACAGATACACGTATAATGAAGATTTTATAAAATAAAGTAGCAAGGATTGATTATTCGGTGAGGAAATAATATTGGCCGATGGATTACACTTATAGTGAACAAGAATGTTAGGTATTACTGAGAAATGAAAGTGGTGAATGTATAAGGCAAGGCAGGTGGTTGTTCGTTGATTTCTAGTGCTAAGTACAGTGGCATTGTAATCTGTCATTGATTCGTGTAAAGCTAATGCATGCGAGTATAAATGGACTTCTACACAACATAACACATGACTGGAAAGTCTTGGTCATTTTTTTGTCAATGAACTATGGGTTTTTTTGATGCAGCAGCTAATATTCATTGGAAAAAAGAAAATTCAATGCAAAGGTCAAGCATGTGGAACCCAACGTGGATTCTCATCTAGTCAGAGAGGGAACTTGGGTGACCATGAAGAAGTCCCTAGTGTTTTTTACATGCAGGCTATCTTTCTGATCTTTGAGGATAACCAAACCAACACTTGAGGCAAACATTCAAAGGTTTGGCTGATTCAAAAAATTGATTAGCTAATGGTGGATCAATGGAGTCAAGTTACAAGGTTTACTGCAGCAAGTTTCAAGTACACCTGTGACAATGCTGCAAGTTCACCCGTAGCAAAGCGACAAGTGATTTAGTTTGTTGCAAGTTCACTTGTGGTAAAATGGTGTATGATGTGTTTCGCTCCAGGTGCCAGTTGATTGATTTAGCACTGTCCTTGCTCTAGTTTAGTGTGTCAGAACACTCAGTAGCTCATATTGCTTTAGTTGAGATGATATTATTGCTTGCAACAATAATGCAAGTTGGCTGAATAGTTGGGGCATTTGATCAAGCAATTTTGATAGTCCTAGCAGTGGCTTAGGAAACAATTGTACAAAGGGCAAAATGCTACTTGAGTTTTTATTGACAGCAATAGAAGAGATTGAAGCAACATAAGAAGTTGAAGGGACAATTTATCTGGGCAGTGACGGTTTTTCCCTTGATTGGTGGCAAGCTTTATTACCCTTTTGCTGGTGAAACCATTCCTTGGTGACGACATTTTTTACTCTTTTGCCGGTGTGACTATCCTTCTTATATTGGTGACATCTGTTCCTTTACACAGCATGTTTGTTCTCCTTTCTTGGGGATTTGTTTTTCTACCTAGCACGTGTTTTCTTTCCGTAGATGACTGCTTTTCTCGTTGGCAGTGTCATTTTCCTATTTTGGTCATGTCTATTTTCTCTTGGCTGGGTGCCAATGGTTTTGGAGTGGCAATTGTTTATGTTCTGGTAAACATGAATCCCAATGGACAACATTGAAGGTGAAGCATTAAAGGAAGAGAGAAGATTCCATGTTTTATGGTGTGGGAAGCCATTGTTTTGGGAACTTGGTTGGTTGGTAGAGAGTTAGTTGAAGCCAATAAGGAGATGGGTTGGTTGGTAGAGAGTTAGTTGAAGCTAAGAAGGAGATTGGTTGGTTGGTTAGTAGAGATGAAGCTGGTCAGCTGAGAGGCTGAAGCAAGGCATGATAATACTGGGGCAAGTGTAGGGAAGAAACTTCCTTTAGACCTTAGGTGAATGGCTATTGCTATTTGTTTTGGGCTTGCTAAGAATTAAACCATTTCTCAGATTGTTGCACATGTGGAGTAGCACATCCCTCTGTGGAGTTGATCTTAGAAGTCTACCTCTCTTTCCTATGGATGCTGTAGACCCTTTATTACTAATGCAGGTATTGTTATAGGTCCGTGACATCTTCAAAATGGTATGTGACGGTAAGGAATCTCATAATGGGAAATTACAGTTTTTGTAAAGCCCAAGAGGAAATGTAAACACTTGTACACTTATGGATTAATGGTAGCAGGAGCAAGTGCTCACTCCTCCTAGAGTTTTATTGCCTTTTGAGAGTCTCTGTATTGTTAACCTTGCTTTGGCAATTTTGTGTGTGATTGCAAGGTTGTTTATTTCCACATGTTTGAGATCTCTACATTTTCCCTTGATTTACACTAACACATCATAATGAGTGGCACCCGTTAAAGATGGCATTGGTGTAATGATCCTAACTGGCTATTTGCAAAAAGGATTGCACTTGATTCTAGATTTTGGAGAATGATATGTTTCTAGTTCTTGCAAGATAAATAAATATAACTTTCTCCTTATTCAACCCTTTAATCATAGGAAAGAAATGCATTCATATTCAGTAGACTATGCCACTAATATTGTATATTTTCAAATGATCGCAGTCAACATATATGTAAACTCTAAATTGCATTACAAATAATATTTCCTCAAATAATAACCAGAATGAATTCCAAGCAAATTCATGCACCTGGTTTGTCCACCATACGAAAAGGGTATAAACGACCGCCCAGTACTGTATATCTGCTTCGACGGTATGAGGATGACTGTCTAAAAGCCCAACCCGTAAGCTTGTTTTTGTTGCAGACTGCTAGCAAAGCAGATGTACGTCCAGCCGTGGTCACTGGACAACGGAGTGTGTAGTGGTTTGTATGGTGGTGGTTCAAATACCAATCTCACCCGAGTCACGCCCAACACCAAAGGCCTCTCGTGCTCAGAGTTGTGTCTGCCCGTGTGCTAAGTGATTCACATTGATCCGAACTTGAAGGTGTCCATCCTATGCTACGGTATGAGACCTGCAGGTTGCCACACACAGTTACCCGGAGGTTCCAGCATTTCCATGCTATACAGTTGGTGTATCCCTGCAAGTCTTCCAAGCAATAGCCTCGACGTTGTTCAATATGCTAAGGAAGAAGCGTGACAATAATAATCTGCATATCACCAAGGAGTTGCAGACTAATATGCAAACGTGGTGCTCTCTACAGACCGAAGACCAAATGAAACGTATGGGATATGCTGTCCCTTCACCCACACCACTATCACGAATACTAGTACAGTTTTGACGCCTAGAATACAAACGTACACAGTCAATGACAAATCTCAATGTCCAGTATTAAGTTGGTTTTCTAAACAGCAGCAGTCCACGTCATTCTAGTGCTAAGTTCGATTGATAATAAATCTGGGTTTGACTAAGATAACAAACTTCGAATACAACCTCTGAGATTTCTGAAAAATGTAAAACCACTATGATAATCACAAATTCTGGAAATACTTATCTTCTTGCTTGCGGAATTTGATATTCAGAATGCACCACTGAAATCTTTTCTCACTTTTTAAGCTATTGTGAAATCTGTGTGATCCCACCATTAATGAGATGCTGGGGCTACGTCCAACCTCTCAATTTCTTCAAGGGGCTACGTCCTCAAGAAAAAACCAATCACAATCATAACTAGATATTTACTTTTCTTGTTTATAATATTCTTTGTACTTTTCCCAAGGAGTGCCTTATTCTTATATAACCTCGAAGTGAGGGAAAACACTGAAAACTAAGCAATGTGGGATAAGGTGCGCTCACTTAAGTCACTCAAGTTACTTTTTAATATAAAGTAACTTTAAGTCATAAAGTGACTTTTATAATCTCACTTTATAAAATAAAGTGACTAAACTATAGAAAAGGGAGCCCAAATAATAAATATTCGCCCACTGAAGCCTATGACTGGCTAACATCCTCTGAAAGAAGCCATTATCCTATCTGGATGGGGAGATAGACTAATCAGGCGCCATAATGGCCTATTACGGAGAAGGGGACATTACAGTCCTCCCTTCCTGGGATTGCTTGCCCTCAAGCAATCTCAACATAGGATGCTGCAAAATAGACTTACCCTCCCATGTGGCGTCCTCGATAGGTAAGTCCTTCCATCGAATCAAATACTCTCTGATAGCTCTGTTCCGTAGTTTCCTTTCTCTAATCTCAATCACCTCAGTTGGAACCAAAACCAATTTACCTTCCTCATCAAGTGGGGGTAATCCAACTGAAGGGACTATCTACTGTCCAATCACCTTCTTGAGGCAAGACACGTGAAAAACATTATGAATCCTGCTCTTTGCAGGTAGCTCGATCTCGTAAGCCACCTCACCAACCCTCCTGGAGATGCGGTAGGGACCATAAAATCGGGGCTTGATCTTTTCAGACCCACTCTTCTTTAGAGAACTTTGCCTGTACGACGAAAGACGAAGGTAAACCATATACCCTGACTCAAAGCTTCGCTCTATCCGATGTCGATCAACATACATCTTTTGCTGATTCTGTGCCCTCTGAATGTTCTCCCTGAGAGACCTAAGAATATCCTGATGATCCTGTAGCCAGTCTCGCAATTGGTGCCCTGCTGTCCTGTAGAGCCAAGTCTACAAAAGATAGTGGTTCGCTGCCATAGAGAGCCCGAAACGGTGACATGCCAATGGTCATGTGATAGGTGGAGCTGTAGCAAAACTCCTCCAAATACAACCATTTAATCCATGCCCTCTGCTGCCCTGCTACATAATTCCGGAGATAGCCTTCCACCCATTTGTTCACAATCTTCGTCTGGCCATCTGTCTGAGGGTGGTAACTAGTGCTGGGAGTCAACTCGGTGCCTGCCAATCTGAACAACTCCTGCCAAAAGGTGCTGAGGAACTTACTGTCCCTGTCGCTCACGATGGTCTTGGGGAGACCATGCAGCCTAAAAATCTCTCGGAAGAATAATTCAGCTACCTGCGAAGCTGACCAATCTGCTGCGATAGCAAAGAAATGAGCGAACTTAGTAAGTCTGTCCACCACCACAAATATGCTATCCTTACCCTGCATTCTTGGCAAACCAGTGATAAAATCCATCGAAATACCCTCCCACCTCTGAGCTAGAATGGAGAGGGGCTGCAATAAACTGGCCAGATGCTCATGCTCGGACTTGTTCTCTTGACAAGTCTGGCACCCTCTGACATGCTGAAGGACATCATCCTTAAGGCCCTTCCATGAGAACCTCTCTGACCTGCCTGTAAGTTTTGAAAAACCCTGGATGTCCTGCTGTGGGCGCATCATGAATAGCTTTCAGTACCTTAGCCTTAAGCTTAGAATCTGGCACTAGGTAGATCCTATCCTTATAGAAGATAATATCATCGATTACCTTGTTCCTCCTATCCGGAAGCTGACCATCCAAAATCTGACAGGCTTGATTTTTTTTAGAATATTCAACCAACAAATGAGATTTCCAATCTGCGGAGATCTCTGATAAAACACAAGTTGCCACTGGGGGTCTCCTGGAAAGTGCATCAGCCACAATGTTATTTTTCCCCTTGACATACTCAATGTCAAAATCATATGCCTGAATTTTACTGACCCACTTTTGTTGTCTTTCATTCAACTCTTTCTGTTCCAGGAAGTAGTGCAGGCTATTGTGGTCTGTCTTAACTGTAAACTTGCCACCCACCAGATACTGTCTGAATTTAGCCAAGGTGTGTATAATGGCAAGCATCTCCTTGTCATAAATAGAGTACAACCTCTCATTGTCCTTAAGTTTCCTGCTCTCAAATGCTATGGGATGCCTGTCCTGCATCAACACTGCACCAATCCCATTCCTTGAAGCATCGCACTCTAGAATAAACGGACAAGAGAAGTTCGACAGTGCTAGAACCGGGCAAGTACTCATAACTGTCTTAAGTCTATCAAAGACTATCTCTGCCTCATCTGTCCACCTGAAAGCCCCTTTCCGAGTAAGATTGGTGAGGGATGTTGCAGTCTGAGAGAAGCCCTTCACGAACCTCCTGTAATAAGAACATAATCCAAAGAACCCTCTCAAATCTGACACATTCCTCGGTGGTGGCCAATCAAGAATTGCCTGTATCTTCTCCTGGTGAACCTTAACTCCATCTGCCCCTATCACATGTCCCAGGTAGAGAATCTCAGTCAATCCAAATTCACACTTGGATTCTTTCGCAAATAGAGACTGATTCTCCATGATGCTAAGAATCTCATCCAAGTGTCGTAAGTGCTCCTCCCATGTATTGCTAAAGACCAAAATGTCATCAGAGAATACCAAGACACTCTTGCACAACTGCTTTTTGAATATATGATTCATGCAAGACTGAAAAGTAGCAGGTGCATTAGTGAGCCCAAATGACATCACTAGAAACTCATAGTGCCCGTAGTGACATCTGAATGCGGTCTTATGGACATCCTCCTCACGGACACGTATATGATGGTACCCTGATCGAAGATCTATCTTCGAAAAGTAAACTGCCCCATGTAACTCATCTAACAGCTCATCAATCCGGGGAGTGGGGTACCTGTTCTTAATGGTCCTCTTATTGAGTGCACGGTAATCAATACACATACGAAGAGTACCATCCTTCTTCACCAAAACCACTGAAGAAGCAAATGGACTGGAACTGGGCCTGATGTGCCCCATATCAAGAAGTTCCTTTATCGTCTTCTCTATTTCTTCCTTATAATGCCTAGGGTGACGATAAGGGGTAGTGATCACAGGCTTAGCGCCCTCCTCCATCTCAATGATGTGCTCAAACCCTCTGTCTGGAGGTATGCCTGGTGGAATGTGCTCAAAAACCCGTTTGTGCTTATCAAGCACATTCTGGACGTCAATGTGAACCTGCTGCCCTGAATCTGGTGTGGGTTTAGAGGATATGAAGCAGTGGGCTGCCCACTCCATATCGCTATGCCTCATGATGGCCTCCACCCTGTGAGCCGATACTAACCTGGGCCCGCCATCTGGCATGGCCTATAGAACCATCTGCTGATCACCCTACATAAACTCCAACTGTTTCAGCTTGTGATCAATGGTGTACCTCTCTAGAGTCTGTAACCACTACATACCCAAAATAGCATCCAGGCTGTCCAAACCAATGACATAAAAATCAGCCTCTAGAAGATAATTCCCAAAGTGAATCGGGAGTCCGGAGATCTTCCCTATGCATCTCAACACATCCCCTCCGGCCATCTTAACCTCAAACTCGGTAATGTCGTCTACCTGTAATCTCTTCCTGGAAACTATGCTTGCACTGATAAAGTTATGCATGGCACCTGTATCCAGTAGGCAAACAATCCTCTGTCCTCTAACCACACCTTTCAAATGAAAAGGGTGACATGTGGGAATCCCTAAAAGAGATGCCAAGGTAACAGGGGGCTGCTCATGGGGGGTTTTCCCCTTCTTCACTTTTGCTGGTTGCTCCTCCTGAGCCTCCTCATCGCTGTCCTCAACATCGCTGCCCTCATGCTGTTCACATTCACCATCGAAAGTCACCTCAATATAATGTATTTTGCCTTTCCCAAGGCACATGTGGTCTGGAGTCCAAGGCTCTCTGCATGTAAAGCATAACTTTCTCCTCCTCAACTCATTTCTTGTCTCAAAATCCAGCCTAGGATGCATACTCTTATTCTGATTTTTATTCTTTTGGAATGAAGAGGACCCCTTAAAAGTTTTCTTAGGCGGCTGTAATATGGAAGAAGGTGAATCCAAGTCATGTGCTAATTTAATAGCATCATCCAAAGTGTTTGGCTTGAGAACTCTAACCAAACCTCTGAATTTATCTTGTAGGCCCTCAATAAACATCACTTTTCTCTTTTCAGACATATTCGGAACCATGATAGAGATCTTTTGAAACTCATCAATATGGTGTTCTAATGATCCACTCTGTTTCAGTTGGGCTAACTCCCTGTAATAGGCCTCTATGTCCTTCCTGTCAAAAAGGGTAATCAGATTCGTGCTGAAGGTCTCATAAGAAGTAATCAGCCCATGATCCTGGGTGACAAGACCATGATGCCACCAATCATATGGTGCTCCCTCTAAATGCATTGTGACAAACTTAATAGCCTCCGTTTCTGACATAGGTTTGAGGGTCAGGAAGGTGTCTAGCTTGTGAATCCAAGCTCTCGTAGATGTCTTACCGCTGCCATCAAATGTAGGAAGAGTTAATTTATTCATTGCATGTTTTAAATCCCTCTGACCTCTGGGTCTCCTATCCTGCTGGGTCTTGCCGAATTCTCTCTTCTGAACCATGTACTGGGGAAAGGTCAAATCAGCTTTTGCCATTATCTGGTAACATATCCCACTCATCATGCATGGTCATCACATTCTCTTGAAGAATGCCTGCTGCCTCTGGCGGTGCTACCTCTTCCCCTGCATTATTCTCCGCAAAGTTAGGCATAAGGGGCCTATTAGAAGTACGAGTGGGTGCCCTAGCTGCCCTAGGTGATCCCGCTACACTGCCTCCACCACTGTGATGGCTCTAGGGTCTCCTGGATGCTACTGTCAATTGTTGGATAACCCCTGTAAGCTGTTGTAGCACATCAACAAAATGATCCTGTCCGTCTCGTATGGCCCTCAATGTTTCCCTAGCCTCTCTATCTGTCTCCTCAGACATACTTGTACCTCGTGTATCCTGTTCAAAAACAATCTCCTCCTTTGCCTTTGTATGATTGTTTTCTATATCAACCTGTACGGAAGAGTCTGTCTGTTCCTGTTTAGCTCAGTTATGTCTAAAGTTGTGTGATCTGTGCCTGCTATGCATACCTGCTCAACATTGCTACTGCTGAACCAACTGAAAAACTGGAAACTAACCCACTAGGATGACAAGAACGAAGGCTCTGATACCACTGTAATGATCCTAACTGGGTATTTGCAAAAAGGACTGCACTTGATTCTAGATTTTGGAGAATGATATGTTTCTAGTTCTTGCAAGATAAATAAATATAACTTTCTCCTTATTCAACCCTTTAATCATAGGAAAGAAATGCATTCATATCCAGTAGACTATGCCACTAATATTGTATATTTTCAAATGATCGCAATCAACATATATGTAAACTCTAAATTGCATTACAAATAATATTTCCGCAAATAATAACCAGAAGGAATTCCAAGCAAATTCATGCACCTGGTTCGTCCACCATACGACAAGGGTATACATGACCGCCCAACACTGTATATTTGCTTCGACGTTATGAGGATGACTGTCTAAAAGCCCAACCCGTAAGCTTGTTTCTGCTGTAGACTGCTAGCACAGTAGATGTACGTCCAGCCGTGGTCACTGGACAACGGATCGTGTATGATGATTCTCTTGCCAATTTGAAAGAATGTCAACGATTCTTGTCACAGTTGCACAATTAGTTGTCAACATAATCATTTTTATTTGTGCTTTATCATTGCTTAACAAAGTTAGATTGTCTACCTAATTGTGTTTATTTAAATTAATACAATAATTGAGTGATTAAGCTAGGCTATATAAAGTGGGACGTGGCAGTCCTATGCTAAATTTGGGGTAAATAATTTTTAACAGACTTGAAAATATTTAAGTTGAAACCATATAAACCCCAAATTTGTACCACGTTACAATTACATATAACTCTAGATTATATTAAACTTTGCACAATATTATCCACCCCTAGATATGGTTTAGACTTCTTTATTTAACCCTAAGATAGCAAACCCTAATCAACTCTATTTGAATTGAGCAAAAATAATAGTTCCTCATTACATTTGCATAAATAATAGCAACTCATAGTGCAAGACAAACTACAACTGTATTTATGTTAAATAGTTTGGAACGCTTTACAAAATGTTGCTATTGCAACTATAATATGTTAAAAAATAGCCATTGCAAGAATAACAGTTCATGATTGCTCAAATGCACAACAAACTTAAGGGTACAATGTTTACAAGAAATCAAGACTACAAATCATCTATTAAATGGAACAAAACTATAAAATGTTATGATGTGCTGCTATAGTAGCTATAGTGAACAAAAACACAAATGCTTACATCCAAAACATCTATAAGTGCTATGTAGATTCAGTGTCATTGATTAAACCACCACTAAAGCTCGAATGCAACCTTTGCATTAGATTGCTTCTTCAACTGAAGGGGTTTTTTCCTACAATGTGAGATTTAGGGGTTTTTGTCCTAAAACCTCCACAAGTCTACGAGTTTTCATCCTTAGATTGAGATGCTTGAAAGTGCTCATGGTGATTTATGGTTAGGATTTGTGTTGGTTCGTTAAAATATGCCTTTCTTCTTAGGCTTCGAACCCAAAATACCATCTGCAAAGGGGTTGAAGATGGCATGGAAATCATTTGGTACTAGAGAAGTACATAGATGGGGGTGCCTATATCAACTAGCATCATCTTTGAAATGTGACCCAAATTCGTGTCCATGTGCACAAAGAGGTATTTGGAGGTATGAAAGAAGGTGTTTGAAATGTGCAACGACTCCCAACATTAATGGCATGAAGATTTGTAGCCACAAACCCTAAATATTACAACTCTTATGTTGGGAAATACATGTGGGGCCACATCATCCAAGTAAATAATGTCGTTGGCAATACAATACCACAACTAGAGCCACTTGCTAAGAATAAGCATTGTGACACATCGACATGTTAGGTGGTGGGTGGGATGAATAGTGAGAAATGGCAGAGGTATGACAAGATGAAGAAGCTCGATAACCTGATAGAAGGGAATGAAGGTAGGAGATGGCTGTTAGATACGTCTAAATAGGGAAATCCATTAAAAAGTAAATACAAAATGATGTAATCCAAGCGTTACACCAATTGTGGTGTTACACATTGACGTATTAGGTGGTGGGTGGGATGAAGAGTGAGAAATGACAAAGAGGTATGATGAGATGAAGATGTTCGATAACCTGATAGGAGAAGGGAATTAAGGTAGGGGATGGCTGTTAGATATGTCTAAATGGGGGAATCCATTAAAAAAGTAAATGGGGAAATACTTTTCGGGGAACCTTTCATTGGTTACACCAATTGTGGTTTGGAACCCTAGTTTCAATATCCAAGCGGGGAAGCAAGTACATAGAGGACTTACATGCTAGGTTACCCTCAAGATAATACACCAAACTCAGGAGAGAAGTGTGTGTATGTAAATGCAAAACAGTACAAGGGAATCCTAAGGCATAGACAAAACCGAAAAGTTAAGTATGCAAGAAAGGGAAAACTTGCAGCTATATTACCAAGAGCTACGTTGAAAGCATTAGAAATTGCTGAAACTGAACATGAGAAAAACAAGCAGAGACAAAATAATGGAGAGGAAAATATGAATGTTGCATCCCATTCAACACCAGTTCCCAAAAACCTTGAAGTGGGATCTCAAACTGCAGACAAGATGGAAGTTGGGGATAACGGATCGAAAATATTGATGGGATGTCAGAGTGCTTTGGCTGTGATATAGGGGTCAAACAAGGATGCCCCCTCTCGCTAACCTTATTTGGGTTATATATTGATAAGTTAGACAAATGGTTAAACATGACTAATGGTGATGGGGTTCAACTAGCTAAATATGTGATAAAGCTACTTCTCTATGCGGATGATCTCATTTTAATTGCTAAAACGATTGATGTGTTGAGGGAACACTTGAAGGGGCTTGATACCTTTTGTTAGAAGGTTGGGATGCAAGTGAACACTAGCAAAACCAAAGTGATGATCTTCTCTTTGAAAAGAAACTGGAAGACACAAAACACTTTTCTTTTCGAAGGTAATCCTTTAGAGATAGTAGACGAGTACAAGTATCTTGGGATCGACTTCCACAACAAACTTAGTTGGGAAACATGTAGAGCAAAAGAATTCAGGGAGGCTGGAAAGCTCTATATTCCTTACAAATAGATGCACGAATGCAGAGTTATGGGATTGGAAAACCAAGAAGATGATTTTTGGGTTGTTGGTTACCCCGGTAATTCTTTACGGATGTGAGATTTGGGGCAGTAGCATGTTAGATCAGAAATGGAGGCAATTAGAGAGAATTAAAAAACATTTAATCATCAGCAGCCTCAAAATTAAAACCTGAAGTGCCCACATTGAGTTTTTGTTAGGGTTTGTGTTGGTTTGTTTAAGGATGCTTTTCTTCTCAATTCTCCAATCCAAAATACCATGCATAGAGGGGTTGAAGTTGATATGACCATCGAGTGCTAGAGTACACAGATAGGAGCACCTATAACAACTAGCACCATTTTACTTTTGTATGCACCCAAATTCCGTGTTCACATGCACACAGGTATCGTGGAGGTATGGAAGAAGATTCTTGAAACCTACAACAATTCCCAACATCAAGGACACAAAGTTGGAGGTGACAAACCCTAACTATTGCATTAATGGTGGCTAGAGTAGTACTCAACTTTTGTCAGAGAAATACATCTGGAGCCATATCTTCCAATTAAATAATGTTGTTGGCGATAAGGTACCATAGTTGGAGCCATGTGTGAAAAATAAGCACTATGGCACATTGATGTGTTAGGTGGTAGGTAGGATGAACAATGAGAAATGATAGAGGTATGATGGCATGAACAATTTTGATAGCTTGACAAGAGAATAGAGTGATGGTGAATGATGACTATGAGGTATGCTTGAATGGGGAAGTTTGAAACCCTAATAGAAGTACAAAAGAAAGTAGATTTGGGAGGAAATTCATGTTGGGAAAGGAAACTCCACAACTTTGAGGGCTTATATGGACTTAGAAACTAGTCATGCCTCGATACTTTGAAAATTTACGAACCTTAAGCAGATGCATGGTGTATGAAGGGGAAAAACTCGTATGCAAAAGTGGGTATTTGGACCACAACATAGATTTTGGAAAAAGGGAACATGACAATGGTTGCAAGGTAAATTCAAGTTTCTTTTTGTTGCTCCTTTTTCTTGGGAAGAGCCTCTTTTAAGGGATTTTTGAATGATCTAGGACAGCTACAAGGGTTTATGGCATACAATTCAGTTGACAACTATTAGTATACCATGCCATCTTTCAAGAGGATACCTTGGCTCTTTATTATGGGGAAGTTGAGGCTTTTCAAACAAGGTTGGCTTTGATTGTACAAGCTAAGTTTGAGTAGTTTTTAAAAGATGTGAACTCTTTGCTCATTTGGGCACACTCTAAAATGCTTTCTTCTAAGTAGCCGAATCGGGTACGGGTTCGGGTTCGGGTACGTGGGTACGAAACGCTGGTACGACAGAATTTTTTTAGGGGGTTGGGTACGTCCATATATGTGAGTAAATAAAAAAACAAATTAAGTTTAAAATGTCACATACCAATACATGTATAT